>CAUJGU010000171.1:0-26141 GCA_963169105.1 Ceriagrion tenellum | reverse complement strand
TACACTAATCAGAAAGTGGCATAGGGCATATTTTTGTATTGCTGAGCGGAAAAAAATGCAAACGTTTGTGTATTATATACATTAGGCCAGAACCGAGGAAGATAGAAAATATGTCGCCTTGAAAGTTAAATGGTGGAATGTTATAATTATATTTACGTATCAATGCCCAAGCACAAGTTTATTACATTTTCCCAAGGCTTACGGCGAGAATGAAAAAATATATTCGAAAGTCTCAATAGAGACCATATTATAATCAACTGAATTTGGTTATTCAGGCTTTTATTTGAAGATATTTTCATTGTTAGGAAAAAAACAGACATGTGTCTAGGGTTTCTATTTTGATTGAAAATACGATATAATTTTGCATAGTGTAACGCATTATAAAAAATAAAACGCACACGAAAAACAAGTATACCCAATAAGGTAACGAGGGTGTAATACATAAAATTAAG
Source organism: Ceriagrion tenellum (assembly GCA_963169105.1). Taxonomy (NCBI): domain Eukaryota; kingdom Metazoa; phylum Arthropoda; class Insecta; order Odonata; family Coenagrionidae; genus Ceriagrion; species Ceriagrion tenellum. The sequence continues at coordinate 25,689 of CAUJGU010000171.1, read as the reverse complement.
TCCAATCGCAATGCAAATGACATGAAAATGCTACTCTTTTTCTAACTTCTGAATATCATTAAAGCAATCGCATTATCGCAAGACACATAAAAAGTAATGCAGTTACTTTTCTTCACTTAAATTTCTCTTTCTAATTTCGAGTAAACTTACTTAACCAGCAATTTATAATAATATACAATTGGAATCTTATGTTTTATATAGTGGATCCATTTCATAGCCAATTATGAAGTAAAACCCCATCTTTTGTTAACAGATGTCTTTGCATTCATTATTTTGAATTTACAACAAATTTTTAGTGCTCTTATTTCGCAATAAACCTTTGAATTAATTGATCGGTAACTTTTGTCACATTGCAACACTATAAAGGCTAAGTGCTGAATGCTTGCTTATTACAGGGAATATTAAATTGACCTGAGGTCAAATCAGATTAACAAATCATAAAAAAACCAAGGCAGTACTAAACACGAATACAGTTCTTAACCTTTTACTGGTTACCATATATCTACCGGCTTAAAAACTGTTTATAATGAATCATTCTAGCAATCTTTTAAGCAAAATGCAACTTGTTGGTAGTTTCCCTCAAGAGCAAGTACTTTTTTTTTTATAGTTAACTTATGAATGAAATAGTGTCACCAAATGTAAACAAATAAACCTTAAGTGATACATCCAAGTAAATAGCATTTTTCGACTGCCATAAAGCCTCTGAAGAAATGACTCAATTACTTGACATGGCTTGACTCTGAAGAGTTTTTACTAGTACCTATCAATCGTTTCTCTAGATATTTTAAATTGAAACAATATTTTTATCACTTCTCTTGCAATAAAAGTTTGCAGTGAAGAATAAAATAATATACATCCGTACAATCACTCTCGTTTAAGGCGTAAGATATTTCCATATTTGCATTTCTCACTTTATTTATATTGTGAAACACGTTGTTTATTGTAAATCCTCGGCTTTTTCCAATATAAAAGTAAATTGCAGTGTTTTATAAAAGTCTTTTTTTTAAGTATAGCGCAAGTTGTCCAGATATAGCTAGAATCAATGCTGTGAACCCAAATCATTTAACTGAAACAAAAGAACGATTTATCATCAATTTTTTTTTTAATTTTTCTCTTTTTTTGCCCTCTCGAGAACGTTAGGGGACCTCATTATTTGTAGGACATACAATTAATCGTAACGATTATTTTTACGCTGGGCCATACCCAAGGAAAAATGGAACTCTTGATGAGTTCATTTTGATACCAATATGATGTGCAAAAGGTCAGTCTTTGGTCATAAGTTTGTTGTTTACTCTAATTGACTAAGATTGACCAAACATTTGACCTTAAAAAAATTACCGTCATCGATTCTTATATGGTCACTATTGGCAGAGAAACAGATGATTTCTCACCATTCTGACGGTTTCTCATGAAAAAATATCAAGTAAGGTTTATGGCGTCACTGAGACGTTACATTGAAGTCGCCGTCATGTCTGCAGTTCGACTTCCAAAAAACCATGTTTTTTTGCTCCTATCGAGCAATCTGGTCTCATATATCACTTAACCATTTAACTTAATGCCTATTTGCAGTTCAAATGCAACTCAGAAAGCGATTAATGGCATTTTAAATTTTGCACAACATTAACACGTAGCTCAAATATGAACTGTGGCACCTAACGAAATGCTGGTATTGCAAATTTTCCAAATGTAAATATTAACTGCCTTCACTAATTCCAGCTGTTGCTTACCCAACTACCCCTTCCACCTTTCCCAGGCATTACACCAATACAAAGACAAAAGTCTAACAATCACAAGAGTCTAAAGGAATCATTCTTATGTCAACATGACCGAGGTCAATTCAAGTCAAAATGATTTCAAATTCAGTCAAAAAGCACATCATTTTGTAAGACAATTTTGTAGACCATGTGATGGTGACTTTTGCACTGTGACCCTGTGATTACATCATGATGACGTCAATGTGTTTCCTCAATCCTCCTTGGGTAATTTCACTGTGTTATCCTCTCACTGATAAGTAAGTTGATTTTTCTTACCCGTGGCAGATATAACGTGCAAATAATCAGAGGAATTTCTCAATGTTATCAATATTTTGTCATTAAAAGGAAGAACATCTCCTTGAGTAGCCCAAAGCACAACAATTTTTACTGTTTTTGTCGCAATTTCAACTAGTTGTCTGTACGACTACCTCTGTTGTCTGTCGGGAGGATAACTTGTGATATAGATGGACATAAATATTGGTTAGAAATAACATTATGTTAAGTCCTTAATTCAACCTAAATAAAGGCATGCGATTCGACTGGGTTTCAAAACCGGGTCTATATAAATCGGTTCCATCCATTTCACTTAAAATACTTAGGGTGGTGAAGAAACTGCACTCACAATACTACACTTCATACTGTCGGATATACAATGTAACGCATCGTATCTAAATGCGTCGAAATCAACACGTTTTGCTAAATCCTAAGGAGCAGTTTTGAAGGACATTCAATCAATGTTGATGTATTTATGTACGTTTTCTCACTTTAAATAACTTATAGGAGGTTGTTTTAAATTTTTCGTTTATCAATGCAATTTCTTTCGATGATGAGTCTTTTTTTCCATGTTCCGGTTTTAGAAATTAGGGTTTCATTGAGTGATATACGTTCGAGTTACGGACAATTGATAAGTTTTTTTTTGTCTGTTCCATTCCTCGTGATTGAGTATTTATGTTGGGCAATTCAAAATGTAACTCTTCGTCAGTCTGATATTCTCAAGATTTTTATTGTCTGAGAAAACTCATCTTAAATATTAGTTCATTCCCATGAAACATCATACAATTAATATTTGTTATCCTTTGGTGCTTCTTATTTTAACTATCAGTAGTCTATCATTTATCAGATAAAAGGTGGTAATTGGTTTGTCCATTTTAAATTCATAATGATTGCCACACTACTCTTTACACTCTTTTCACACCCACTATATATCACTTTGAAGCTATCTCTGTTAATTTCTCCATTTCCTGTCCATCTATTCTTACTTATCCCGAGTATATATATCGCATTATCTTTCAATACTCTCTTTATTTCCCCTAGTTTACCCATCTTAACCCTTTCGAGACGGAGTAGTTCTCTCCTTAGCGTGATTGCTGGACTGAGCCCCAAGACACTCTTCTGTCCCCTCTGTACGGAGCATTTTTCAAGACGTCGGTTAAGAAGGGTCTCGCAGGTAATCACACACTCTCAGCTCCTACCCTTTTTCGACCCCTCTCAGCAGGGACTCCGCATTATCTCGGACTCTGGAGGTAGTTGGGCTCCCTCCTTCCCGGGTTTAAAACCCTCCCAGCGGCATTGGTTCGCGGTCAATTTTTGATTTATTTATACGTATTAGGTACATGGATAATTGCTGCTTGCTCTTAATTTGCGGAATTTGAATTGAATTTCTGGTTTTTTTTCTGTGCTTTGTCAAATTTTAAACGACGCTCTACCATCAATATTAACGGATGTAATGATAATAGAGCAATATCACACCTAAAGTAGCGATGCCACAGGAAGGAGATCAAGCGAAAATTTTCCAGGAAGGCTTGTAGAGAGACATTTTCCGTCAGAAGTTATTTCCGGGACTTCGAAAAAAGCAGCGCCTACCAGAAGGTGTGTTGTTTGCAGCAAGAATGGCAAAAGACGCAAATAGAGATATATGTGTGATGTATGTGACGCAGGACTTTCTGTTGTTCCGTGCGTTAAGACATTTCACACGAAGAAAAACTTTTAGTGGGTGATGAAAGTGTTAATTGACAATAGAAATAACCTCTCTAATTTTAAAATGAAAAAATGAAAAAAAACTAAAAAAAGTAAAATACATAAAATAAAAAAAAAATTATTTAACTTCGCCAATGCCGGTCCAAAGCCCGGATGTGAAAGAAGGATGGAAAATATTATTTTATGATACAACAGAGAAAAATAAATTTAATAAAATAGGATTTTGTAGGATAACACATTTTACAACAAAATATTGAAATATATTATTCCGGGTATACATTATCAAGTGATGGTATCATACTGCAATCGAGATTTTAGTTAATATTTATCGTAGAATTTCGTTTAAAAATAGTAAACGCTCATAAAAAGACAAAGAATTCGATTATAGTTTATAATTTTTGAGAAAGGAAAAAATATAAATTTCGCAAAACGACTGAATAAACAATCGTATGACCGTGGTCCCTTGCCACAAAGAGGGGTATTATACGACGAGGGGTTCGAGTACCTGTTCCCGGATTTCGAGGGTAAGGCCTAACCCCCGCTGCGTTGGGTCCTGAAACTAAGACTTCGGGTACCCGTGACCGTCATAAAAGGGGGGGGGAGCAAGAAGCCGAGTATTTTCGGCATTCGTTCCCTGGGTTAGGAAATTCTCTCCCGAATATTTTCGGCTTTCGTCTCCCTGGTCAAAAAACTTACTGCCGAATATTTTCGGCGTTAGTAGGGAAAGGGTTAAGTAATGCTGTCACATTCCATGTTCCCATTTACATATATTCCTTTGTCTTTTGCTTGATGGGATTTTGTTTGCTGACGAACGGAGAAGCCCTTTTTGCCCTTGGCCAGCTTTGTAGCTCTTCCGCCTTTAGGGACCATTCCTAGCCACTGGGACAAGAGAGTGCCCCAACTCCATCAATAGATGGAAGAGAAGATTTATACTGGCCTTCACACGGTCTGTAGAAACACGTATGCCACGCTTTGGTGCCCATTTCCCGCCAAGAGGAGGTATGGTTAGATTTATTCTCTTCACTGAGAACTGAGACCGTATCGCCTTTTCTCACCATCTCCAGAACGTTAGGGGACTTCATTATTGTAGGACATACAGTTTACCGTAACGATTTGTAACCCTCTATTGACGTCCGTTGAGGGATCATCAGGGAACCAATATGTACAAAGACACCTACTTAAGTTACTCTCCTTTATTCTGAGTTACCTCGCATACATCACCGTCAAGAGTCCCCTCCCTTCTCGAGGGCGCGCTCCCTTGCCGGCCCGGCGTCACCACATGAAATCCTCCAGGGCGAGCTACAATTGGCTTGCGATGACGACAGTCGTGTCGCGTGATCGCGTGGTCGCGCGATGTCGCGGGCTCAGATCATAGCTGACTCCGTAGGTGGGAGTGAGGAACGAAAGACGTGCAACTCAAAGGGGGAAAGTGGGAGGAAGAAAGAATAGCCATCTCAGGTCTATGCGAGGTGGGGAAGACAGAGGCGAAAGCGAAATTTGCTCAACAATCTTTCAGTATGAATGCAACACACTAAACGCGTTGTAATAAATCCTAAGGAACAGGTGAAAAGGGCAATCAATGGGCGTCATTATCACCGTGTCTTCACTCTAAAGTTTCCTTACAGAAAGTTGACATTAATTTTTTGCGTATTAATTCAATTGCTTAAGATAAGTCAAGTATTTTCTGCCACGGTCTGGTTTAAGCAATCATCGCTTAGTCGAGTGATCCATTTTCAAGAGGCAATAAATTTGCTCGATGTTTTCTCGGTATTATTCCTCGTTACAGCGTATTTGCGTAAGGCATTTTGAAATGTGTCACTGTGTATATTCATGGCATTCTCAATATTGATATTGCTTTTGAATACTCTTGTTAAATGTTCGATCATTCCCATTAAATATCCTTAGATAGATATTTATTCTCCTTTGGTGATTCATTTATTTAGTGCAGCATCATGATGATTCCTTTATAAAGAAATACATATTTATATCGGGAGAACATAAAAGTTTGCTATTTTTTAAAAATTCTATTTAAAAAAGAGGATCATTACAAAACACTTGTATAACGTAGCATTTTAAAAAGAGAATTTATTAACATTTCTTGTCGTAATTCATCCCAAAAGCTTACTTAAAAATATATAAGGAGTGACAATGATTCTTTTATATAGTTGCACTTCGCACAAGAAAATTAATGCCTTGAAGTCACTTAAAAGCTGTATAAATATATTTGAAAAACTCTAATTTCAATCAATTTTTAACGCCTGTGGGAAGTAAGGTTGTACCTATTTTCATGAAGAATTGTTTTGATTAAAAATTAAAAATTGAGATAGAAATTAATCTTTTTTTGCTTGCTTAAATAACTTTTGGAATGCAATTATTTTTGCATGTAAGCACCTATGGCTATCTACTTATCTCATTTCGTAAAGTCTCTTTTATGATTTTTCATAAATGTGTACTACTATAGCTGTATACAAAATTAAAATTATTCTGACTTTTAAAATATTCACTTTGGACTAATATTGACCGGAGTAATTTACATTTTTCGCTTTTGTGTACATTTCCTGGATAGTGACAAAAGCATATTCTCCCATATGTGCATTATAGCAATCACTTGTATGTGGATTTTGCGGACCAAAAACTTTGTCTCCGCGCTCAGAAGAGAAGCCGATGCTGCACTGATGTTTAAGCGCTTTCCGTATTGCGTCCTCGATCCTTTCATCCCGCGACTCGCCTTAACTATTATTTCTGTCCGTCTCCTGACAAACAAATATCCCTTTTTATTTCCACGAATAGATTAAGTCCCGAGATAGAACAACTGCCACTATAAAACATGTTAAAAATGTCAGTCGCGTAACATTGTAGCTAACTCAGAGTCTTTTTACAATCCTGTTTTAAGGTGGATATCTTTTTTTTTCTTTCCACAGGTGCAAACTGAAGGTGATCGACTATAATTGGCGTGGAATTTGAGGATAGAGAGAAAGATTCTTCTTCGACTACAGCTCTGCAATCCCTGAGCTACTTACTCCCTTCAATTTCTCACTGCATTAACTCCGTTAACATCGCAGGAATGGCCAACAGCCAAGTGACACTGAAAGCAATGGAAGCGCTAATTGACGACGGTGCGTCCATAAGAGATATCATTGAGACGCACGATAACAGCCTAGTGGGAAATGTGCCGGACATCGACGCGACCCAGCGATTGCTGCTCATTCAAGCGATTAGGATAGGCAATCCCAGATGGGTTCGCAAGGCCATGATTTTAGGGTCCGACCCTTCGACGAAGGGAAATGACGGCTGCAATGCGATACAATTGGCCAAAGAGATGATCAGAAAGCACCAAGGCGATTTAAGCCGCGTGAAAATACTACGATACCTGACATCAGCTAAAGATCGTGGCCACCGTAGACACGTGGAATGCAAGAGTTCTGCGGCAGGATTATCCGGTTCCGATCGGTGTAGCGAGGATGTCGTGAAGAGCATCTTGACATCTGAGTTGGCTACTGTTAATGACGCAATGAGCACAATGAGATCAGATATGACCAGCTTGATTTCTGGTTTTTCAACTATTTCAGTTGCTCTCAGGCAGTTAATAAATGATTTTGACAGTCAAAAGGATAACGCGGCTTCCTCGATGATTACTCTAATGCAGTCCATCCTGACAATGAGAAATGAACAGGCCAACCAGATTTCACTTTTGAACAGAGTCAAAGACTCTATGAATGCTTTAGAAAGTTCAACACTTGATCAAGGAAATAAACTGTCTAGCCTCTCATCATCAGTAAATCGTCTTAAGGAAGTAACGGAGGGAATTTCTCAGGAGAACTTAAAAAATGTTATTGAAAAGTCAGTGAAAGCAGAGATATCTGAGATTAATAGTGAATTAAATACGGATATGACTGCATTAAAGCAGTGTCTCACTGAAATGGCTACCAAACAGGAAAATTTTTTCTCCATTTTCAAGTCCGAATTTAAAAATTCCCTTGAGGTATTCAAGAAAGAATTGGATAAAACCAACGCAATGCAATCCGTATTAGTAGATCTCATTCAAAATTCAATTAAAGCAGAGATATCTGGGATTAAAAATGAAATTACATCCAATTTTGAAATTTCCCAAAAGGAATTCAAGAAAGAATTGGATGAAGCCAAATCTGTGATGACCAAAGAATTCGCTTCTATGAAGGAATCCATTGAAAAGCAGAGAAAAGAGGGAAATGAAATTTCTAAACAACTTGAATCAGAAGGTCAGAAGACTAATGGGGAAGTGCAGAAGATAAAAGAAATCGATACGCCGATTCCATCAGAAATACCGATACCAGCTACACTTAGTGCAGCGGAATTGAAAGAGCAATGCATTGAGGCGATGATGCAAAAGACGGAAGTGAAGCCAATGAACGGAGAGAACATTTCGAAAATGAAGAGAAGATACGAAATGCTGTACGACGATGATCGCATTACGGCGTCCATTCTGGAATTCCTTCAATTCCAATCGACAGTCAAAGTTTCAGTGTATTTTGGATCTACTAGAATCGGAGATATAAAACCGACTTTAAGAGACCACGACGGGAGAGAACGGAAAGGAAGTGATTTTAATTCATTCGCCGACTTTGAAGAGCGAAAGGCGTACGTGAGTGGGAATTTGTCGATTGAGAGATCCGCAATTTCAGTTCTCGCCTCTGCATTGTCGCAGTTGTCGGTGTATTTCGCATTCAAAAACAAAGGACTTCCGTATTCGGGCGACGGAGAGCGATTGAAGGGAATCCTCGAAGAGGCGGAGAGGAAGGAGAGAGACGGAGTGAGAATGGATTATTGGATCAAATATAATGCATTGTATAATAATGAGACTCGACAGGGAAAGGAGATATATTTGGCATCTGCCGTTCCTTATATGATCGCTGAATATGGATCTGAAGAAGGAAGGTCGAGATTAAGTAAACAACTCCCGTCACTCCTCGAATACTACGATGGACACGTTGTGGCGACACTCATCAATGAGACAAAAGTACGTAAAAAAAGAAAACATTGTTTATTCATAATTTCACTCCTATTAATTGTCCATTTGAGAATAATTGCACAGAATTACTTCGAAAGCGACCGAAATTCGAACGGGAAATTGTCGCAAACCATTTCATGGGATGAGATTCATTATGACGCGTACAAAACGAGGGTGTATGGCAGTGCCTGTTTAATACATTAAAAATTCGAATTAACCGCGTGCAGTATTTCAACCGTTATTTTATTTAATTAAAAAAAATTCAAATTATAATCACTCGTTCGTGTGAAGTTTTAATTTTATTTTGAATGACGTCACACGTGTGAAAATACACAAGTATTTACAAAACGGTCATGTAGGTTCGTTTAGTAACAAATCAATCGTTTAGAAACAGCCCGTAAGGTTAAAATTTTATTTTAAATGACGCCATTAAATTCAACTAGGGTATGATTGATTGAAAACTCTCCATACTAGTTTTCGTATTTATTTAACAATTTATTTTGAAATTATAATTAACCCTGGGACATTTTGCAAATTTCGTTTTCATGTTTCTTTCTATTTTATGGGACTTTACCGTGAAATTGGTGTTTCCTGTAGTTGTTAAACTAGATTTTAAGGAAAGTAAATTCTAATACCTTATATATGGAATAGAAAAATCGTTTTTATTAATGACTGGAAAAATTATAGATCAGACGTCAGAGCTTTCGAATGTTATTACATTTTTCATTGTACTCAATTCATTTTTCATGGATTAGTGTGATTAATTGAACTACCTTTCAATTGATTTATAATGACAAGAACAATTTTTTTCTGGAAATAATTCAATATAATACAAAGAGTTATAAAAGAAAAAGTTTTTGTTAGTTCATATAACAAAAGTGGTATTGTTTTGTTCAACAAAAGCCTCTCAAATGTACAAGGTTTTAAATTGTTCCCCTGAATAATGCTAATACTTTAATGTTTTTTATCTTGAATGAAGAACTCATGACTATTTATTCTCAAGACAATCTTCAACTATATTTATAATTATTGCCTGAATAGGAAAACCTACTACTTCTCAGTAGTTTTAAGAATGAAAAAGAGCGTCAGCTGTAATGTCGAGTCTTAAAATTTCAACAAGAATATTGTTTATATAATACAAAATACTATTTTATGGGATAATAAATTAATTTTTCTCTTCCACACTTAGAAGATGCTGGGAAATCCCCGAGGATAACTACATATCTACGTGAGTAATGGTGGCGAAATAACTGGCTCGGTGGATTCTATGACAAGATACTTGACGTGAAGACGAGCAGATCTCTTTCGAAACTGCCAAAACAAGCAAGCCACCGACCGAATGTCATATACAGTCAGGAAATTATTATTGGCTCCAAGTTCTCTGCTTTTAGTTTGAATCTCAAAGTGTATTTCGTTCTGATTTCCTTACATTATTTGAAATGTTAAAAAAAAATATTTAAAAGATATCTCATATGTAACTGTATTAATGTGTAACTGTATGTAATTGTATTCTTCTTCATTGGCGTACACCATGAAAAAAATAAATAACCCCAAAGTTGATATTTTTTTGGGTGCATACTGTTAAAATAAGACATTTTATTGAATTAGTGTCAAAGTTTATTTAAAAAATGAACAATTTCTTCAATAAGTATATTATATTATTGTGTAACTGTGCAATTGTAATAAATGACTTCAAAAAAATACAGATGGTTCATGATTCTAGGTTTCATGTGAATCTATCAAAATAAAAAAGGTTTTCCATGTAATGTCTGTTTAAATGTATATTTATGATGTAATGTCATTGTCCAAGTATTTAGTGATTTATAATTTTCCAAAATATAATATGTTCTTTTTTGCTCTTATGTTCAAATCAAAGTTTTACTGCATATTACATTTAAAATTGTTTATAAATGTGCTTTATTGTTTAATATGTAATACTTTCATGTAGTTTCATTTGAATTAATTATCAGAAAAGATTCTTTTATATATGCAATAAATATTATATAAACTAAATATTTCATTCATTTTGTATGCTGTTAAAGTAAAGGTTGTACGATAAATAGGACCAATATTACTAAAATGACAAACGGAAATTTACAAAATCAATGTCAATGGAAATTTTAAAATGTTTTCACTGCTGTAAAAGGGAATATTTCATCAAGTACAGATGAATTCAAATAGTTTATTGTTCTCATATTATTATTGTAATAAATCATGTGCTCACTTTTGTTGTCATAGTTACTCAAACCAAACAACTTTACGGTAAACAATTTTGGATCAAATTTATAATGAAATTCATCAAGGAATTAAATTTGTCATGGGAACATTACTAGTCTTTACTGTGATTCGAACTCGATCCCAAAAATGTCTGCATGTTAGCCTGTTACACCAACAAGCCACCTTCTTTTACACTGAATTGCATCTAAGGTTTATGTGAAGGCTTCTCACGGCATATATTTATAACCTTGGTGTTTATAGTTGCGATTGACTTCAAACCATCCATGTTTACATGAAATGATTCGAAATGTTCTATAAGCTCAACATTCAACAACCTTTTATCCGCAGGCTAGAGATTTGAGCAGGTAAAATCCATTCTAGAATAAGAACGACTGTATCTCATTAAGTATATGCATGCAATAGGCGGAGAAAGCTCTACAATTTTATCCACTTTTCGTCGCCAATTCAAGACATCACAACCTTAACACTTGGGATTATAATGTCTTAGAATACTCTATTTCTCTTTGCATTCCACTTTTCACTGTAGTATTGGTCTAGGGCAGGAATTAAAAAGGGCCATCGCATCCCTTTTCCTCTAGGCCGCTTGCAATTTTGTCATCTTAGTAATCGGGCAGTGTGACGTAAAACAAGGAACCATTGACAAGAGAAGAGAGAGAAGAGGTTTAACCGTTCAATTCATAGAACATAAAGAGTTCTATATACTCATTGCAGAGGATCACTAAAATGCCGAAGCGCTCTAAGAGTTCCGTCGTCTCTGATTGGAATCATTATCGAAAGATTGTGGAAATCAAAGGAGGGTGTACTATCAGGAGAAAGATGTAACCAAAGTTTTTACGCCGGAAACTGATTCTGTAGGATAGATATTGGTCAGACAGGTCTTGTGGTGACTGTACTAGATATTAATACGCATACCATTTGTATCTTAAACTATGCATTTGTGGAGTACGGCTGGCTGCCCGTAGAGAGCGCAGGTGGAATGGTATAATATCAACGAAAAATATCTAGTTTGTTGGCATCATTGACTGTTGTAAACCGCTCTAGGCCGCCTTAACCCCTAATTAGTTTTTCTACTGTGTGTTTGCCGATTAACACTCGTCCTTTTTTTGCAAACTTACGTTTCCGGCTACCAAGAGGAAGGAGAAATCAGCGGACAGGTTGTAAAGTTGTTTGTATTTAAACACTTATAAATTGCCTTTTTCCTGCTGTAACACAATAAATTCTTATTTCATATATCTTGCTATCTCTCATTTAATGGATCATATCTCTGGTCTATCGGAAACTATAAAACCAACTCAATTTACTCATTACAAGTTATAAGTGGCAATGTAACGCACATAATATGACATGGATTGAATGAACTGTTTAACTACACCTTTGTGGCTTACGTCAGCTTCAAAGGGGCGTCTCGGCTGCTTGGGTGAGTACGCTTTGGACTGGCATTTGCGTCCAATAATGAACTATAGATACGAATGATAATTAGTCCCATGGTCATATTAATTTGATCAAAAAATTAATACAATACAAAGAATGCTGGGCACTTTGATAAAAAATTATACAATAAAATGTATTCTGTTTCAAAACTGTTATCGGCTTTAAAGTGGGAGTCCTTTAACACAAAAGAGGCTATGAACTAAGCTTAGGTTGCTTGAATAAATTTCAAAACTGTTATGCTTTAGTGCGATAAAAAATGTTATCACGACGCCTCACTGTGTCTTTAGATCAGACAGACGTCATACCATAAGTGAAATATATTGCCCCACACACAAGTATAAACACTGGTTTTTTTTTCGCGCTTAATGAATGACCATGTTATAAAAACTAAGCTCCGTTCAGTGCACTCTCATAATACACTTCACAATTTTACGTCACAAAACCTTACATTTTTACACGGTTGGTGCCTGTACAACCTCCTGTCACACACCCAAGCGGTGGCTCGCTGGATAGTATGTAGATAGAGATAAGCGAGATGAGATGCAGATGAATGAGATGGGTAGTACACTTGTTAAGAAAAGAGGACGGGTGTGAAATGAAGGAAGGTTTGAAGAGGAAATCTAAAAGGAATACCGTGTTTTAACACACGCTGGTATAATATGTGTTAATATGTAACACAGATTTGATAATTGTTTTATGGTTGAATGATAATTAATCCACAATTATGATGTAGCTCAAATTAACCTTGCACATTCCATAACAAGGCCATTTCATTCTCCAATGATTCAGAACAGCATTACAGTGGGCAGGTTACAACCACAACACACCCAGAACAATGAATACGATAGAGATATAAGAAATATCCAATCTTAACTTTTTATTAGAAAGTTGTTACTGTTGCCAGAAATATTTTAGATTTTGATTTTTCAAAGTAAGAGGAAAATGTTTCATGCTCAAATGACTCTCAAAGACATGAATATACAGAATAATTAAAGATTCTTTGCTTGAATAGATAATTCTAGGTTTCTAAGCATTATGGCCTTGGACATGTAACCAAAACTCCAATGTAAATAAAGACAGGGCAAGAAAATTTGAATATTTTATATAATGCATTACTTTTTCAAAAGTTCTCGGAATCCCGCTAAACATTAACAGTAATAATAGCCATACAAACATGTAGCCATCAGTTTTTAATGTGACATGGAAATGGAAGTTAATACATCTATGGTTTGAACCAGAGAAATGTGACTTTCTCGTTATACTGCAATTATAATTCATTTTGTCTAAAAAGTTAAAGATCGTAAAAAACACAAACAAATTAAAGGTTCTCCTAAAAGCTAGGTTTCCCACAAAGGGAGGATTGATAAATTAAACGAGGAAGGAACGATCAACATTACATAAACAACACTCTTAAGAACAAGGCTGTATACATCAACACCATTTAAACAGCGGGGAAACTGAGGGGAAAAAATGGCATCAAAACGCCGCAACGAAAAGTAAACACGTTTACCAAACGTGATACAACGCCATCTAGAGGCCGGACAGCAAACTTCTTCGAAGAGAGCCGGATCAGTAGTGACCTCTTGTAGTCACGTATCGAACTACTTGGGAACTAGATAATACTGCTTAATGGTTGTTGATTTCCTTTTTCTAGTTATCCGCCGTGCTGAGGACAATATTTCGCCGGTAATACTACTGGCTTCCTTGTGTCCATGTTTAGTTACATGGACCTGAGGAAGCTAGCAGGACAGCCGGCGAAACATTGTCATCAACATGAACAAACTCGGCAGAAAACCAGAAAAAGGGAGTAAACCTCCATCTAAGCCCCATCCTAACCTACATCTAATATGTAATGAGCGATGAAATATGAATGATAATGAAAAGTGACGGTAAATGAAGGATAATTTTCCTAAAAAGTACAATTTAAAATGACAAGCGGACAAGCGTTGTAAAGAATCGTAAAAGCGCAGAATCCCAGATGGGGTCTAGGCATGAACCAAAGGAACAGCAGAGTGACAAACAATATTGCAAGTAAGGAGGATTGTAAAGTTACCCAGAGTTAAATTCGCGCCGGGCGTAGCGAAACATCGGCCCGAACAGACGACGAAGATACGTATTATTTAAACGCATGTTTACATGCGTTAATGTTATATTCCGTGAAAAGAATCAAGGTATAGTAATGAAAGAATGCATTATGTGAATCATAGAACAACCAGAAGGCGAATATTTTGTTTGTGAACGGAAAACCCTTGAACACACTCCACTGAATGCAAAGTGGCAGTTGAAATACGTTTATTGTCCATGAATAATTGCACTGATCCGCCAAATATTTGATATACTCAACACATTAACTGTACTTGAATTGTGACAAAATTGAGCCAAAATACAATTATTAGAGGACAATACTGTCCGAAACAGGAGTAGATCAACCACTGCTCAACGGGTTTATGTTACAAATACCTATACGGTGCATCAACAGTTTCCGTGAACGTTGTTTCCTTAGCATTGACTTATAGTGTTATATAAACGAATCCGGGTGTGCTAGCTGGGAAAATGGATATATATGCACACACCGATTGTTGCACGAAGTCCACTATGATTAAATAGTGACATTAACAGTGGCAGAATATTCACAAATCTTATACTATCCCCTAACCAGCATTAAATAGAGATAAAACAATAATCGACTGCATATAAAAAAAATGAAGACTCATAATATTCACATTCATAAACAAATCCCAAAAATCTTCAAAAATGTTGCATACCACAGAAAACACGTTTCTGTCCTTGTCACGATGGATCACGTTCCTCATAATTTCCTCTTCTAAAAAATGCTTCGCGCACACCCGATGACAATCCTGCAGCAGAAAATCATGTCGGGGAATTGCCCGTAGCCAGGAACTGCAATGTTCCATGTTCGATGGCACTTTAAACAGCAAAATCCCCATTGATTTATGGCTGCAGCCCGTTTGCAGCTTGGTTCCAAATACGTACACGGCATGATTGCTTTATCCGCAAATAACTAAAATTTCTGACACGTAATGTTAAAAAAATTGAGCACAGTACTGCACAGATATAATACAAACAAATTAATGCATGCAACATCCGCGTTAACGACAAAGAATTCATTTTCTTCTCACCCAACACACGCAAACCAACTTCTGTCGAAGGAGCGCTAGCTCCAACTCTTATGTTCTAAAAGTGTTGCTAAGGCACCAAATATTAAAATAACAGCTGTGAATGAATCGAGTACAATTACTCCTGTTAAAGTATTTTATTTAAACAGAAACCTATAACCAGGCACATATATAAATAAGGGAACAGCTTCAAGAAGAGGACATGAGCTCCTATTGGGAAAGCATAGGGAGTGTCAGGGGGCTGGTTTAACTTAGAACATGGTGGAGGGAATATTTAAATATATTGATGATTCACACTCTTTTATCTACAGGCATTATAGGGTTTAAATTGGTAATGACATTTAATACACAATACTGCAGCTTTTATTTTCAAAATCATAGCCCATAGCATTTATTTCAATTCATGTTCACATCTTTTCTCTGTCAAAGAAAATTAATTTCTTCACAATCAAACAAATGACATTAACTCTATCCATTGAAGTTCTTAAAATTACAAACATTTGATGGTAAAAATTATGTGTTCCGTTCTTAGATCCCTTTATATGATGGGGTTATCTGGTTAACTCTTATTAGCAAAACTGTCTCCTTAGAAAAACAATGGTTAAAGCATTATGGGTATTCCTGCTCGAGACTCTGATGACAGTTGTCCCCTGTTAACACTTCATTTTGAGTAGTTTCTTGATAAATTGAACCGGGTTTTGGTGTCTCTCACTAGATTTGCCATTGGCATCACTTCTTTTACAGGATGCAAGCTCCAACGTCTATCTCCTGAGAGCACGTGTATTGGTAACTCATCCGACACTTCACGTCAGCTTCTGCAGCCTGACAGGCCTTCATTTCGCCACAAGATGAAACCCTCACCGCAAGTGATCATCTGGAACGTAAGGAAGAATGCAAAATTAGCCAAAACCACAACGAATTTAACCAGTTAAAATAATATTTATTGCCTTAAATTACTTTATCTACATACATCTACATACTACCTCGCTAGCAGCCTCAAAATGCGTGTGGAGGGGGGTGTTAGGACACCAGCCGTAAAAAAAATCAAGGTTCCACCTAGCATTTATTGAAATCCTTAATCGTTCGAGGGAAAAACAAATTCCCATACTTATCCATTCGGCAAAATATCTCTCTTAATTTATCAAGTAATGTCGGACCTGGAAATATAATGTGTTTCTGATATGATGCTCTCCGTGTCGCTATGAAAGGTATTGTCTCTCATTTGCTCAAGCAATCTAAGCCTAGCGCGTATCCTCCGAGTCTCTAGCGGCTTCCACCCTAAATCGTTCAAAAAAACTACTCAAAATCGTTCAAAAGATCTTCGTACTTTACTATGCTCGCATGAAGAAGACCACTTGGACTACGTTAACTCCACTAATGCCCCGTTTACACAATTAGGGTAAGAATGAGTTAATATGGTGGGTTAAGGTCGGTTGAGCGTAATATCATTGTACTTAGAAATCAATGACTTTGGTTTCGTTTTAAAGAAAATTATCTCACCTTTCGAATGACACCAAAAATTCAACCCATCACCACATTACCTATGGAGATATTTGCCAAAAAATACAACAGCCCTATTGAAAGAGAAATGGTACGTGTATGCACTACAGAGATACATTATTGACAAAAGCAGACTTTACTTTTGGGTTTTACAGTAAAATCTACCTTCGTTTTCAAAGTCGTAAAAACTACTTTATGATCACTTATGCCTTCGAGGATATCGACATGTTTAATCCGTGTAGGGTGACTAACAGCTAAAAGTTCTAATATTTTATCACCTCTTGTAGGTTCATTTACTATTGGAGTAACAGAGTTGTGTGAAAGTATGTTATATAAGGTCTCGCTTATATCACTCTTCCTCGAACTTGGTTCAACGCTGTTGCTTTTCCAATTTATAGCCGGGAGGTTGAAATCCCCACTGATAACTATCAAGCTTTTGATATCTTTCGAGGTAAACGATGTTAATAAGGTTTCTAACTTGCACAAAACATCGATGTTTGAATCTGGTGGCCTTTAAAATGAGCATATGTGGATATTTCTTTTGTTTTGTTGCTTCATTGTACACCAAATGTTCTCTATTCCATTGTCGTTAAATATATGTGTGTGGCACTATTCAAATAAGATTTATATGCTTTCAATACTCCGCCACCAGTCCTATCGGGTCGATCTTGTCTTTAGATTTTATATCCTGTTGGAAAAACTTTGCTATCGTTAATATGCTCAGCAAACTAACTCTCTGTTTAAATTACTTTTTCTGCGTTTTCAAATATATGCTCAACTTCGGCACGTTTGTTCTTCACGCTAGGGAAATTTGCTATCACGAAATGTATATCGCATTTAGCTTGATACATGCTGGTTCCTTGTTTCCTATGACTCTGAGTGCTATCTTTTTAATGTTCACGGGAGCCACTGAGAAATTTCATAGTTTTCAAGAAAGCGTGTGTTGGAATTATTTTTGCAATGGAAGTACAATTCATTTATTTGTGCTTCTCTTAAGTTTTTTCGGCAATGAAGGTTAAAACTTCTCGGATTTACTCTGAGGCTGTTGTCAGGTGTATACTTTCGAATCCCATTGAATGACTGTACTTAGAAATCAATGAATTTGATCTCGTTTAAAAAAAAATCTGTGTGTCTGACAAAATTGGACATAACATACTTCATTCTTAGCTCGTAGGCTTCCGCGGATGCAGTGTTGACTGTTACTTTTTACGGGATTCATTCCGCGATGTATGTTTTTTTAAACAACAATATTTCGCTGGTCCTCCTGCCAGCTTCATCAGGTTAACTGAACTGCTTTATTTGTCTCGCTCGTCTTTATATATAAGTCTGGACTCCCATTGTTGCCGGAATATGAATTTGAAAAAATTCGTTTTAGACTGTTACTCAACTTGTAACCGTCTTCTCGGTTGACGTTCTCCGGTCTCTTCGCAATTTCTACAGCCTCCCTTATTAATCTTGGGTAATAGCGTATTTCCCTAACAGTCTAAAACGAATTTTTTCAAATTCATATTCCGGCAACAATGGGAGTCCAGACTTATATATAAAGACGAGCGAGACAAATAAAGCAGTTCAGTTAACCTGATGAAGCTGGCAGGAGGACCAGCGAAATATTGTTGTTTAAAAAAACATACATCGCGGAATGAATCCCGTAAAAAGTAACAGTCAATACTTCATTCTTAACTACATTACATTAGAATTGATGGAATTGCCTCGTCCAAGAACAAGTCATACCTTTCTAGCCATTAACAAGTGGTCCACATCAAAGCAGACACTTGCACAGAAATTCCTCGGTATGTGTCGTTTCGATTTGCTGTTCCGTCCACGCTGACAAGGGTCGTCGGAAAAATTTTTCCTGTTTAATCCACATAAAACAAAACATTTGTTCATATGCTTGACTTTTTATAACTGAAACACAATCACTGAAATAGTTATTTTTTCCTGGATGAAGGAAAAAAAAAATTTGAAATCAACGTCTTGATTTATCGCGGAAATAAAGTGGTGGCGAATATCTGGATCCGTTTTTCATTGTTTCGACTTGCCTCACTCTTCTTCCACGCGCATCTCCAACATAAATCGAAGACTTACTGTATGTCCAAACCGGTTGCAAACAGTTGTGAAATACCTCATTGATCTAAACTAGGTCTACTTCTGTTTATC
Organism: Ceriagrion tenellum; assembly: GCA_963169105.1. NCBI lineage: Eukaryota > Metazoa > Arthropoda > Insecta > Odonata > Coenagrionidae > Ceriagrion > Ceriagrion tenellum. The sequence continues at coordinate 6,508 of CAUJGU010000171.1, read as the reverse complement.
ATGTTTGAGAATGACCTTCCTAACAGTACCTAACTGTGATATGATTCCATATTCTGATGGTGTATCTACACCGAGAAAGAGAGACAATTTTACGGACGCTAATAATTCTGCTCACCAAACTTGAATGAGAGTGTCTGGCTGGTGTAGGGTGAAAATGTTTAGAATGAATAAGAGTTAAACTAAAATATAAAATTTTCACAACAATATTAATCCACCAATACGGTAGCAACTCGATAATAAAAAGTTGGAGGGACCGAAAAATCGGGGCTTCATATTTTCGAACCTTTTTTTCATTTTCAATTCATGAAAAATATTTCCGCACTCTCCCTTCAATTCTCTGGTCTTTGGAAACATTAAAAAACGATTTCAAGTCATCACTCTAGAAAGCATTCGAAATAATGCCATTAAATCATAAGCTAAATGTAACAAACATTCGTGAAATATTTATCACTACTTAGTTCTCTACGCATATGATTTTTACTTTGAAATCATTTTACTTGCAAAATTTTTGCCGTGTTTAGAAGAGTTATGAAAAGCAAGTTCTGCATTTTTATGATACTTAAGCTTTGTAAATCTGCGGCTAATCAGGATGTGCAACTGGTATGGGCGTTGTTTCTAACATCTACACCGTTACGAAGGTAGCTGGCCCGATTCCAATCACCCTTTCTTTATCGCTTTATCACAGATAAAATTACCAAAATGATGCCAAAATATGGAAAAATTCATGTCTCAGAGATTTGGTCAAGAAATGATGGATAGTGGAATGATTATTAGGCCAGTAAACATCCTAATCCTTTTTATAAATATAAGTGTAGTTCTCGGTGATCTATTACTGTGGTCATGTGCACACATTACTCAGGTTGAGAGAAAAAGGCATACATTTTAACCTTTTCCACTCGTTTTAAATAAAGATTTATAGTGTCCCTTTCCAAAATCCATGAAAATTCATTACCATTAAGAGATGCAATTTATTATTCTGTAAATAGTATGTCAATGTCGTCATGTAGGGCACACACAGCATAACCTCCGTATAAGCAATAATTTTACCATATGTTTGAAAAGGAATGGATTATTCAGGGATGTAGAAATCGCGTAATCTTTGATGGTACTCATTCCTAATTTATACTCCATTCGGGGGATTTATGAGGATTATACAAATGAGCATACGTAAGCTATCTAATTACTGCTTAGTCGCTACATGGTAAAGATGATTTTTAATATGTTATCACTTTCACAGGGAAAGATACGCGATGCCTTGTTGTCGGTGCATTACTTACGCGTGAGTGTGAGAATACTCCTCATAAAATTTAGTTGCGTAATTTTAGCGAAAATTTTCTCACTGCGACTATTTCAAAAGCTATCTAAATGATAAAATAATTTACCTTATCCTCAAAGTTTGACTGCTGAACTACACGGCTTATGTATTGCTCATTACAAAGCTAGAAAACAATGCTGGGAAAACTTCAAAAACAGTTTCAAATATATTTACCAGAAAATCCCACATGAATTTGGTCTGTTACTCAGAAAAGTAATCGATATTAACAAATGCGATAGATGGAACCAGTCTTTAATTTGTAATAAAAATAGTTTTCCTCTTTACTTAATCATTTCAATGTAATTTAAAAGTGGATGTAGCCTTAGGTTTGTTCACTAAATCGAGTAATTAACACTATCAGAGATCCGGTCTATCCCCTCGTTCATAAATAGCTTTTCATTAATCGATAAATTGGCGAGTGAGTGGATATGAACGTCAGACGACAGGCAGGACGTAGAAATGAAGTGGGATCGAGTACCCGAAAATGGGAAGTAAAAATTTCATTTGACGATCATAGAACCCGCTCTGATTCTTTTACAAAGCCTGAATATGAGTAAAACTCACACACACTCATGGTTGAGGTCAATATCCATTCGCTGGGCCTTCCGCGGATTCATGCGAAGTTTTGGCACCAATAAAGGACCACTAGGAGAGGCCTCGCCAAGATTTAAACTCCTGACTTTCTTGGCACCAGGCGAACGCTCTCCCTCTAGGCTACTGCATTGTTCAACAAAAAAGCGCGTACAGTGGTTATTATTATGCATGGAAAAAAAGAAATTCCAACGTTTTCTTTAAAAACTGAACCAAATACGATGTCGTGGACTTTTTTAAAGCAGGCACCAGAAAGAAAACAATACAACGTTAAGAGGAATCATGAAATAAGTGTTTGAGACGACCTAAATGAGCGAAGATGGAATTTTACGAAGGGTATTAAGGTATCGGAAATATATAATTATAAAGAAAAGTTTTCTCCTCATGGCTACATCTCTATTAAGTTTTTGTCAGGCACCTTCTCTTGTGCTCTGCTCGATTTGTATAGTTGGCGTCACCATAGCGGTCGAAAATTACAGTATATCTCCAGCTCTCCTCCCACCGCACCCTTCCCACCAACCAAGCTGACCATGGTAATTTCGCTATCAGTGCCATCTACCTGTCCTCAGACCTTTGGATTCCTCACGCCAACCACAGAAAACTTCGAAACAATTGTTCGATGAGATCGCTGAGCACCAAAGTACTAGCCATGAAGACAAGTCGTGCGATGTCCGCTTCCAATTACTGCAGTGTTTTGGTACATGTTGGTCGTCCACAGCGCAGTTGGCTGTGGTAGAGTTGTTGGAAGCGATTGTCGCCGTACATCATTTCCATCCGTGATATCAGACACTCGTAGTTTTTAAGATCGTGGTCCAGCATTGCTTGAATAATCCTCAAGGCGTCACCTTGCAGAGCGATAACCTAGCCTGCAATCTTGTCTACTTCCGTCCAGCCGTTAGCGCTGGCGAGGCTTCAAACTACCTGTTGTACGTCGACCAATTGAGTCATGCCATCGTATGTAGGCGGTTTCACCTGTAGGGCCTTTACCAGGGGAACAATGTGTGACGCTAGGTCTGCAGAGCCAGTTTGCGTACATTCATGCGCTAAGGTTTCCAAAAGATCTTTGAATCCGGTTTTTATGTCGGCTTTTACCATACTCAAGATCTCTTTTACATTCCTGAATCAATCGTGCACTTCCAGAACCTCCAAAGTTACGTATTTTACTTTTTCCTTCACTTCCGTGACATCGAATTTCAGCTCACCTTTGACCTCGCTGACGTCGTTTCTTAGCTCACTCTTTAAAGGGCAGGGGTCGTATTTGAACTCTTTTTTTATTTTTTTTATTATTCTTTTTATTATTCGAAATCCAATATTATATATAATTAATTCATTGATATTCCCCAGCAATTATTCCTTGGTTGCCCGAAATCTCTCAGCAAGAACTTTTGTTTTTTGTAAATCTCGGAATTTTTGGCAAGTTCTTCTTCCACTGCTTTGACCATCCGCGTGAATATCTGCACACTGCCTTCCATCACGGAAAAGAAATTCTTGGGGTCCACCCCTTAGGCATGTAACGTCGCATAAAGTCGCAGTTAAAGTACGGCTTTTATCCCGCTTGTTTCCAGATCGCGTTCCTCCAAATCGCGCATCAATTTCCCCACTCACAGTCCGCTAAACTTAGCTGGTCTTGAAGTCATGTCACTCGTTTTCACCTCAAGAACGCTTGAAAAGTCCACTATTAGTTACTTAATATCCGACTTCAAATACCAATGTAAGGTTCTTGGGTATAATGAACACTATATTTCAGACCATTATTCATTTCTGCTACTTCACGAAATAAATATTTTTGCGTCCCCTCAACGAGACACGATCCATAAAAACGTACCATATTTGTTTTGTCTTTCCACAGCATGGCGTTTCCAGGATCCACCGAATATTGACAGGATAATTTATCCCGTTAAAATTTGTTCCAGTGATAACCTATAGTTTATAGATATTTAGATTATATTCAGGATACTGAAAGGAATAAAAAAATGATTTAAAAATGTGGATGAGGTTTCCCAGCGGACGACTAAGCCAGGGTTAATTTTATGTTTAAAAATATGCAAATTCGTTCAGCGCAAAATCAAGTCTCTATTTGGTTTATGTGATATTTTTATAATGGGTTGAATAATGTTCCAAATATGATTCATGAATACGTTTGAAACCCGTAGACCAGGAAATGTGTATAAGATGAAGGCATTTATTGAGATGATTAAATGTTATGCGTGATTATTTCAAGGGTGACCAACTGTAGAACACGCTTTTGATAAACCACTGAATTAAAATGCACCATTTTAGTGAACGATGGATTTTGAAATACGTTTTCAATAGATTTGTATATAATAACTTCTGAGGAAGGTTAGCTCATTTACATACGTATTATTGTTAAATGAGTCCATGAATAATCCCATAGAGTACTGGGAACAGTAATTTGTCATATGTACATTGATGATAGTAAAAGACGAATATGTTTTACTTCATAAACCTAAAACCCTACAAAAAGATGTTTCAAGTCATCAACCCTTAGCTATTTACTAGGGCGTAATTATGTACTATTTTTATTTGACGGGCAGTGAACATATGTTTTTCTCAGATAATATAACTCTCCTGGCTCATTTCACTCTACAACACCAAATGAGAAAATGGTTTTCCTTTTGCAATCTAGCATTAGAATAATGTAAACATATTGTGCAAAGCCGTTTAAATCATTTACATTTAATTGTACAGTACTTCACTTTAGAATTTTAAAGGTATCGCATGTTAGAAAAGGTTAATTCTATATTCCTCTTGGCAATGTACTCCCACTGATTTCCAAGGAAAATTGTTCATAATATACTAAAAATGAGTGCTATAACGTTTCATTAAAATGTATATTAACAATTTATTTTCATTAATCACTACATAACACCAGAAAGTAATCTTGTCCACTGACTTTGCAATCATTTCGAAAAATAAGAAAATATTACTTTAAGGAAGGAATACTGTATTAGGCTTACGCATTCTCCAACAGAGTGCAATTCTCATTTTAAATCACAAGAGCGACGAGCTACCAAGTTTGGCATGTTATCCGACTTTTTTATATTTGACTTTCACGTCAGCCGTCACACAGATATTTTATCAAGAGGTTGGAGACCTACCTTTCCTTCTATAGCACTCACAAAGAGAAATCGCTTAAGACAGTCGCAGTGGATTTATTGGGGCGGGTGAACTGCGCAAAAAGAAATTTCTGGAATTATGAAAGGGAAAGATTATTGCCGGAGGATGATGCAATAGACAAGAGTAATTTATCATCCGATTTTCTTACTTATGACACTTCCTGACTAGCCACTGACTTCAATGTAATTTTAGCTGCAATACATACTTATCAGCTTATCTTGAATTATAAAAGGAATAGATTATTTCCGGAGGATGATTCAATCCACTCGAGTAATTTATCATCCGATTCCCTTATTTATAACACTCCCTGATTGGCGACTGACTTCGATGTAATATTAGCTGAGATATATGCTTATCAGCGGATATCTCAAGATTTCTCGCGCGAGAAATTTTCCTCAAAGGGAGAAACGGAGTGAGAAGGAGTTGAGGAAAAGAACTGCTGTTCTTAACTGTATCCGAACGGCGTTTAAAAAAAAGATACACGTTTAGGTATTCTATTTATTATTAATACAGAATGAAATACGTCACAGATATTGCTGAACAAAATTCTTCCTTTCCATTATTAAAGGCGTCTTTCTCCTTATTCGTTGATATGTGTACAATATTAAATTTCATGCCATGGACAGTACTTTGCCACACAACAGATTTTTGCCATTTGCCGATTTTTTGCGCACAGTGAAACCATATATGGGCTTAATTATGCAAAAAGTAAACTTGACGAGATGAACAGATGTATCCGTCTCTGAGTATTACTTGCGATGACCACCAACGGTCATTGGATTCAAACAGACGTGAAACATTCTAAGCGAATGCTACTAAAGAAGTAAAACATACTTATCAAACTAACTTCCGGTAGAAAATTTAACCCTTTTGCTACGATCGTCGGATATATAAGACAGTAGGTTTCCTGACCGGGGTGACGAGACCTGTATATATACGACGAAGATTTTCCGACGCAAACGAACGAACGTCGTAAATATCCGTCGCCATGCGTCGTATATATCCGTCCCTTCCTGGCGCTCACAGGTACTCCGCTTTTTCGTTTCGGGACCCAACGCAGAGGGGGTCAGGCCTATCACTCGGAATCAGGGATCAGGTACCGTGACCCTTCGTCGATTAAGCACCCTCTTTTTGGCTAGGGAACATGGTCTTATGATTATTTATTCATTGATTTTGCTAAATATATCTTTGCTGCTTTCGTAAAAATTTTAAACCAGTATTGAACTCCTTTCCCTTTGGTGAGAGTTCATGAATTTTTAACCAAATTCTACCATCAATATTAACTAAAATCTTGATTTCAAGGATAATGGCAAACCAGCGTTTTACAATGTATAACCGGAATATTTCTTTTTCTTTACTTTGAACTTCGCTTAAATATTCTTTTGATTGATTTTGTACAAAGTGTATTTTTCAACGATTCGGATGCTATTTCACTGGCAACCTCTGAAATAGTAGTGGATAAGT
>CAUJGU010000170.1:0-43519 GCA_963169105.1 Ceriagrion tenellum | reverse complement strand
GTGGTGACCGGGGCCTCGTCATGTACGACGGACAACGCCGTACGTGTGCGCGATGCCACCAAGAGGGTCACGAGAGGCGCCAATGCCCGCGGAATACCGCACCAAGGAGCTACCTGGATGTCACGGTGGCTGCGGAAAACGTCACCGAAGACGAGGAAACAATTGAGCAGCGGGCGCGAGACCTCGCGGAGATGGAGGTCGTGACGGCGAACGCGGAGGTGGAGACGACGGACGCGGGCCGAGTAAAACGGGGTCCCCAGAAGGAGGACGAAGAACCCACGAAGAGAGCACGTGTTGGTGACTCACCGCCACGTGGCATTTCCCCCCACCCCACCTCCCTTACCCACACTACACCCATACCCACCCCACCTCCCTTACCCACGCCCGGGGAAAACGCGGCCTACGTGACTCCGGTGGGCTCGCCGCTGGAGAGGAGGGAGGCGAAGGAGGGGCGGAAGAGAGCGGTGGGGAAGGCGACCGTGGCAGCCGCCGAAGCCATTAAGTGCTCGCCCCGCGGGGAAGAGGAGTGGCGGATCGTGGGGAAGGGGAGAGCAAGTACACCTGCACCCGCGGCGGAAGGAGAGGAGGAGAGCGCGCGGCGGAGAAAGGCGGAGGAGGGGAAGGCGCTGGAGGGGACGGTGAGCGCGCCGAAGGAGGAGGAGGAGACGGAGGGGAAGGCCGGGGAGGAGGAGACGACGGCGGCATCGGAGGGGATGACGGCTGCCAAGGGTGAGGAGGCGGCTTCAACGGAGGGGAGGCCGAGCGGCTCGGAAAAGGACGAAAACATGACGATCGTCGACCCGAGCGATCGCGACTACAACGCGGAGCTGTCTCCCGATAGCGATCACTCCGTGGAGGAAATATCTGTTTCTTCCACGCCGCTCTCCCATATTTCTGACACCCCTGAAATAGATTTCACCCCTTTATCCCCGCATCCTTCTACACCCCGCTCCCGATCCCTTTCCCCATCCAACAGATCCTTATCCCCAACCTCACCCCAATCCTTTGTCTCGACCAACCAATTCCAGCTTCTCATGGACCAGGAGGAGACAGATTCACCGATGCCGGCGTCATCAGCGCCGCAAGAGAGACGCCGGGCGCGACCGTCTAGACATCGGCGCAATGGCAGGAGCCAGTAGAGGTAACCCTCCCACCCCCTCTCTGAGAGTCATGACGCTGAATGTAGCTTCCATTTCCAACCCTATCAAGATCGCCCATCTCCGTTCCTTTATACACCACCACTCCCCAGATGTTGCCTTCCTCCAGGAGACCTCAGACGGGGTCTCTTGGAATGATACCCTCTATAATGCCTTTTCAAATTCCTCTGGTCCGCGGAACGGCATCACCACCCTGGTGAAAAATATTTATCACATTACAGCCCTCCGCCGTCACGACTCGGGGAGGATCCTATCCCTTCGAGTCGGGGATATCACCTTTGTCAATTTCTATGCACCATCGGGTGACAGGAATCGGGTCGAGAGGGAGATCTTCTTCGAAGATCTCCTCATTCCATACGTGGATTGCTTTTTTGGAAGGGCAGTGTTGGGAGGGGACTTCAACTCTATCTACCGCGCGGAGGACTCAGACTCCAACACAAACCGGATCGTATATCGACCGAGTCGCGCTCTTGGCACGCTTGTCGCGTCAACGCGGGCCGTCGACGCGGCCATTTTTCTCACTCACGGACCGCCAGTCCCTTTTACCCGGGTAGGTAGTCACTCGCGAACGCGGATCGATTTTATTTTTATCTCGCGTCCCCTCTCCCGTCACCTCACCGCATGCCAAACCCTCCCCTACTCCCTTTCCGATCACCTCGCCGTTCTCCTCACTCTCTCCTGCCCTCTCTCCCCCTCCTCTCTCCCGCCTCGTCGCCCACCTCCCCTCTGGAGGATGGACACGAGGATCCTCACCGACCCGGATGCACGGGAGCTTTTACGCGTGAAATTGAATAAACTAGTGTCTCGAATGGCCGATTTTCCAGATGCGAGCGAGTGGTGGGAAATAGTCTTCAAACCAACTGTCCGCAAATATGTCACGCGGATAACAAAAGAATGGCGTAGGGAATTGGGCAATAGCATACACTTCCACCGGCAGGCGCTGGAAGAGCTACTCTCTCTGAAAGAGAAGCCTGTGGACTTCTACCACCAATCCTCGCTCTTAAAGCGAATTATATTTCGACTCGAGAGCACGCGGTATGCTCCCAATAGATGGCAGAAGGAGATCGACCCCGATATTTGGGGTCCTCTCACGATCTCCGAATTGAAACGCGCCATTATGCGGGGCGAGCGCGGGCCGGCCCTTACTTCCAACCTCGGCCACTCTGCCTCTCTAATCGAGGACGCAGCTGCCAACTATGCGACCACCTTCTCCAGGTATGCGCCCTGGAAGGCGAGTGACTGCCCTCCCCTCCCTCCCCTCCCTTGCCTGCCAGCTGACGACCACCACTCGCTCGTCGAGAACATAACACCTGAAGAGCTAGGTGCGCTATCGGCGACGTTGCCTCGTGGCAAAGCTCCCGGCACCGACGGTCTCCCTTTCGAGTTTTATATCGCGTACTGGGATATTTTAACACCGGTTTTAAGTCGCGTTTTTAATTCTATTCTTGTGAATGGCTCACTGACCGGAAGTCAGAGGGCCGCAGTGATCTCTATACTACCAAAGAAAAACCGGCCGAAATCGTTTGACGATTTTCGGCCAGTTGCTCTTTTAAATTCCGACTACAAAATTTTAGCTCACGTCTTACGATTGAGACTTTTTAATGTCTCAGACAAGGTTTTAGATTCATCCCAGTACGCGGTGTCGCGTAGTCGCAATATTTTAGACGCGTCGTTTTTAATCCGGAACGTGTTTTTATCCGCGCCTCCACATCCGGATCCGTTTCTTAGTATTTTAGCCGTTGACTTTCGCAAAGCCTTTGATTTTATCCGGATTGAATATATCGCTGCTGTTTTACACTCCATGGGTTTTCCCCGTTTATTTATTGATTTTATATTTATTTTATACAAAGACAGCACTGCATGCGTGAAGATTTCCGGCGAGCTCTCCGCTCCTTTCCCCGTGCGTAACTCCGTACGGCAGGGATGCCCGCTCTCCATGTTGCTGTTCGCGTTCGCGATGGATCCAGTCATCCGGGCACTGCGGGTCGGAGGCGTCGGTGTGACGATGCATGGGACGCACCACACCGGCGTCCTCTATGCGGACGATCTGACTCTTTTCATTGGCCACCCCCATCAGTTAAAACAGGCCAGCGAAACAATTTCCTCCTTCAAACCCGGGGGATTGGAAATAAACGATAAAAAATCGACCCTCCTAATAATTAAAGGGACTCTGCCGCCTGACACCTCCAATCCATGGACAATCTCCCCGCGTCCAATTAAAGTGTTAGGATTCTGGTGGTCCGAGTCCCTTGAGGACTCTCTGAGTCACAACTGGGGGGAGGTGGTCGGACATGTGCGGGGGATGGTCGGGAGATACGCCTCGGCGTCGCTCCCGCTGTCAGTGCGCGTGCGCATTCTGGAGCGGCTGGTTCTGCCCAGGATGTGGTACGTTGCGCATGTCTGGCCTCTCCCTCCAAAAAGCAACGCGGAACTAATAAAGGCCACGAACCACTTTCTGTGGTTGAATAAATCATGCAAAGTTGCCAGAGCTTCACTCTACCCACCGCCTGCCAACGGAGGCCTAAGCATGACGAACATTTCCCTTAAAGCGGCCGTAATTTATGCAAAGCTGACGATCCGCACTCTCGCCAATGCCGATAGACCGACCAGAGACCTTGTGAAAAGCGCCTTCGACACCACGGCCCAAATGCCCATTTTCACTAGAGCGAACAAAGACGTGAAAGCGATGGTCAACTTACTACGGCCGGGAGAGATTTATACCGTGAAATCTATCTACGGCCGCGCGAGGAGTGCGGCCCCCCCACCGGCCTCCAAAGCACGCCCACTTTCAATAAAAAACTGGTCGGCGGGAGCGAAGAAGTGGGAGGCGAGACAGTTTAGCCTCAGCTTCGAGATAGTTAATGAAATCCTCCCAACACTGAGCAAAAAAGCGCGGTTTCACTTGATTACTAGCCCTAACTGCGCGAAGTGTAAGAACCCGGATGATATAGTACACCACATCCTTGGTTGCTTTGGTACGACCCCACATTGGGAGAAGATCAAAGCCATTTTCCGAGCCTGGAGCCACTTCGGTGGTGATGCCATAAGCGACCACAACCTGTTGACCCTTCATTTCCGCCTCTTCCCCTCCTTCAAAACCTTCGCTCTTTCCTCCCTCATTTCATACTTCAGTCTCCTCAGACTCTCGGGGGGGGCGGTGGGGCCGGGTTTGGTGGCGTACATCCAGAGGATGGACGTCGCCGGGGCGCCGCCCACCATGCGCCCCTGGCTCCTGACCATGCTGTCATCGGTGGTCGACTCGACGGCGGGCAGCAGCACACCGACGCAGGCCGTGGCTGTGCCGGGAGAAACAACAGAAGCCACATACGGGGACCTGCTGCCAACCTAAAAATAAAAATTACAGAAACAAAAAATTTCACATCAAATAACTGTTTTTTTGTTCTTTTTTCTCTCTCTCTCTCTCTCTCTCTCTCTCTCTCTCTCTCTCTCTCTCTCTCTCTCTTTTTCTCTATTCTCTTTGTTAATTAACTATTTGAAATAATCCAATAACTGTTTTCCGAATTTGTCAAAATGAAATTGATTGAGATTGATACTGTTAAGACTGTCCATGAAATTCTCTTATGAAAATAAAAAGCAATTGAATCATACCACGTTGAAAACACCGGTTCTCGTCCGATCACCGAAGTTAAGCAACGTCGGGCCCGGATAGTACTTGGATGGGTGACCGCCTGGGAACACCGGGTGCCGTTGGTTTTTTTTTGTTAAATCATTTTGAGAATCGGCGCATGAACATCACCAATGTGTCTGAACGGACGCAATAGACGAATGCTGGGTGGGGAAGTGGAGCATATTTTTTGTCTTTAAGTCTGTAGTCAGTGCTCCTTTGATTCAACATCATACCTAGCGCGACCAAATGGATGGTAATAATAACGAATGGTGGAAGAGAGATACTGCACGTGGGGTGGTGAGTCTGATGCCCACATGCCGATCTGAATCAGGAGTAAGTTTAAAGAAATGGATAGGCCGTTTTAGAGGTACATTTTTATGCACAAACGGATGTATCATGTTTTGAACAAGAAAGTTAAAAGGAGTGTTATTCACAATCAATGTGGCGTATGCTGTATGAAATCGGTCTCGCTAAGAAATTGCCACGTGTCGTCGTGTGCTTACGAAATCCTACAGACCCTCAGCAAACGGACGTCATCGGTAGGGCAGGGCGTGTCGTGGAAGCATTCAGTATGGGAAAAATGGTGCAACGGTGGAAGGGATGGTTGACCGGCGACACTCGTTAAACGCCCGTGTAGGGTGTAGTGAAAATGAAGTCTCCTCCGAAAAAATGAAGCGTCAGTGTGAATGGGTCGAGAAAGTGACATCGAATTAGATAGTGCTCATAATCAGATGCGACAGTGCGGAACGCAGGGTCCACTGAAACCTGGGTAGTGATGTCGTAATGGAACGTATTATGTCTTCCTTTTTCTAAATCGGTAAAATGTAACGTTCTGAATTTTCGGGTGAATTGTGCGTGCGGCTCTCGTGGAATGTTGAACATCGTGTCCTCTAACGGGGAAGAATCGTGAAATGGGTGTAAATTAGTCGCTGATCCTGTAAAGTCAGCGGTATATCCATCCAATTTGACGAAGGTAAACTGTGGCGTAAAGGAGAAAGAGAATGATGGGACATTTTAACATGTTTTCATTAGCGGTACGGAATCTTGCATGTCTCACGCAACGGCACTTAGTTTGCTATCAGATGAAAATCTCGGGAATTGGCTCGCGTTTTTCTAATGGTGCTATAAGTAGACATTCTGAACAGCCACGACGGGAATCCGTATTATCTAGCGAGAGAGTATGAAATATGCCGCACGTGAATTCATTCGAACAGTGGGAGTAATGAATATTGAATCAGAGGATCCTGGCTCATGTAAAACATGCAAAATTTTTCCCGTAAGGCATCGGCCACAAGCTATCCGTACGCCTCATTTTTCCTCCGTGCAGCAGTTACTTCTCCCAAAAAACTCGGGCCCAGTACAGGTTAACCGAGGAGAGTAAACGTAATGCTTTTTGGAAGTTTCTGCTACGATTTTCTTACGTAACAACAATTTCTGCGACAGCAATACCTCGGTACTGGACGAAATGATCTCTGGGCTCGGGTATAACAAGTACGTCTTCTTCAAATGCCTGAAGTCGGTTGCTGGTCCGCCGAAGTCACTAATTTCAGGAATTGAATATCGACAACGCTATATAAACCTAAGTTTGATCGACCACTTGTGCAGTTATGTTCGTACGTGAAACGAGCGGCGTCGTCAAAAAATAGTACAGCGTGGGCGAATAAAAGGAAACATCGTAGAAACACTGTGGGGAAAAGTGTTCAAAGGACTCGATTTCCTCTGTAACGTCTTCGCCGGAAAAGAATGTGGTTTTCAATGTACATTCCAGATGGGACTAATTTCCCATCGTCTACGTGTAACCTTTTCGCGTTGCGATTTGTTCGTGGAACAAAGACAATTGTCCGCTATGATTTTTCATCCATGGAATGTTATCTGCACATATTTCCGTAGCCTGTTCTCCATGCACGCGGGAAGGAATTCCATTAATTTGCACGAATAATTTTACAACATTCATCTCCCCGCACTATTATTTGGGAAATATGACGAAAAGAAGTTTCATCGAGTACCCTCTGGCCAATTAACCGTGTCAGGTTTACATGCAACGTATCGAGGGACTCCATCGACTGATCTGTAAGCTAACGTAAACGTCGAGTGGTATCATAATCGCCAACGGCCACACCACGTTGAAAACACCGGTTCTCGTCCGATCACCGAAGTTAAGCAGCGTCGGGCCCGGATAGTACTTGGATGGGTGACCGCCTGGGAACACCGGGTGCCGTTGGTTTTTTTTTATTAGTTCATTTGGAAGTCGCAGGGAAGGATAGATGTGACAAAGCAAAAAGTTCAATCTCGTGAAAAGATTCATGGCCCTGAGAAGGGCCGTTAGGACGTTGCCACGCTACCAAGAATGATTTACTTGGAGCTGGTGTACTTGGTCACGGCCTTCGTGCCCTCAGACACGGCGTGCTTCGCGAGCTCTCCGGGTAGCAAGAGCCTGACTGCGGTCTGGACCTCCCGGGATGTGATGGTGGACCTCTTGTTGTAGTGCGCCAAACGAGATGCTTCCGCGGCGATTCTCTCGAAGATGTCGTTGACGAATGAGTTCATGATGCTCATAGCCTTGCTCGAGATTCCCGTGTCGGGATGGACCTGCTTCAGGACCTTGTAGATGTAGATCGCGTAGCTCTCCTTCCTCTTCCGTTTCTTCTTCTTATCTCCCTTGGAGATGTTCTTCTGGGCCTTCCCGGCCTTCTTCGCTGCCTTTCCGCTCGTCTTGGGTGGCATGTCGATTCCGCAATTAGACTCGAATGTGTGTTTTGCCGAAACCGTGTCCTGGACTATCAGACGCACACGACGCACCGCGCGACGGTGACTCACCCCACGCGTCACCGTAACTCGATACCTCTGCTCCCAATTCGACCGACGCCTATAAACGCGAAACCCCACGATTGAAAGTCATTCTGCCGAAAGGCCCAAGCCGCACCGTCGATATACGAGTCATCGCAACATGTCAGGACGAGGCAAAGGAGGCAAGGTGAAGGGGAAGTCCAAGTCCCGCTCTAGCAGGGCCGGGCTTCAGTTCCCGGTGGGTCGTATCCACCGTCTGTTGCGCAAGGGCAACTACGCCGAGCGTGTCGGAGCGGGCGCCCCCGTCTATCTCGCTGCCGTCATGGAGTACCTGGCCGCCGAAGTCCTCGAGTTGGCAGGAAACGCCGCCAGGGACAACAAAAAGACCCGAATCATTCCTCGACACTTACAACTAGCGATCAGGAACGACGAGGAGTTGAACAAGCTCCTATCCGGCGTCACGATCGCCCAGGGTGGTGTCCTCCCCAACATCCAGGCCGTACTTCTGCCAAAGAAAACCGAGAAGAAGGCTTAGGTCTCCTCTCATCTCGTACTTAAAATTGTCCTTTTTAGGACACCAAAGTATAACATCGTGCACACTCGTCCTATAGTTTAGAATTTTTTTTTAAAATAAAGTTAAACTAATAGTTGGATACTTCACTCGTAAGATGATCGGTGGTTTCTTATTTTGACATAGGTCCCGTAGTATCTCAGTACTCTACGTACCTGTTTCATTAGAACAGCGTTAAACCCGAGGAAAAAGACTCGAAACGAAGTAATTCATTCTTAGGGAGACGTGACATTGGATGCTCAACGAGGTCCTTCGTTCCAGTTTTGCGGGGCGACGAAGGTCGCGTGCCTCGCCCACTGGGAAACACCCTTGATATGGCTTTCAGGGTGATAGGGTAGAAAACAATTTTATTGTCCTGGGACATTACATTGCTTCATATGGAGTACATACAAAACCAAAATATTAAGTCATACCACAAAAAAAAAAATTTAAAAAACTCCCATCTCATCGGAGAACAATGTAAGATGACAATAACATGAAGTCTTTATACCAATATTATGTTAAAACAAATTTACAATCTGTAATGCGTATAAATAAGAAAAATTGGTACGTAGATACTGCCTCATTTTCATTACATACTTTCCGTTGCAGGTTTGCAGTGCCTCCCGGAGTTTGAAGGACATCCGTTCCACCGTGGCCGCTTTCCAGTTTTCTTTCTTTATTATTATTGCAATGTATCATATTTACAGTTCCAATAAAACTTTGCTCGATTTCCATTATTTCGCAGCTAAGGCACCAGTCTTAAGAAGGTAAGTGCTTAAGACCTCGTTATCATTTCCTACAGGAAGAAACAAATGTCTACTTCGAATTGAATACCATTCCCGGTTACTCTAAATGTGTAAGGTACCCTACCCATATCAGAAGCACAGTATGTATGCCCGGACTAGGTGGTGAATAGAGCGGTGAGAGGCAGGGGGTGTACCAGCAATGGTAGGTGGCCGCAGAGAATGAAAGTCAATTTTTGGGAAATATAGCAAAGTGAAACTTCATATGAATCAACTCGGGGATTAAATTCATGGTTATCAAAGCATAGGATCATTTTAAGAGAATTTGTCAGTCCTAAAAAGGACTATTTGCTTATTGCCAGTAGATGTTATTGGCAGATGAGTCGGAAATACAGTCTAACCGCCGAACCCGTACAGGGTGCGTCCCTGTCTCTTCAGGGCGTAGACGACGTCCATGGCGGTCACCGTCTTCCTCTTGGCGTGTTCGGTGTATGTGACGGCATCTCGGATGACGTTCTCAAGGAACACCTTGAGGACGCCACGCGTCTCCTCGTAGATGAGACCGGAGATACGTTTCACTCCTCCACGACGAGCGAGACGGCGAATGGCGGGCTTCGTAATACCCTGGATGTTATCTCTCAAAACCTTGCGGTGACGTTTTGCGCCTCCTTTCCCCAGTCCTTTTCCTCCCTTTCCGCGACCGGTCATCTTTATCTAATGTAGTAGCTGAGTGAGGTGCTCTGCTGAGTGAGGTCACCTCGGGTACTGGACGGGAAGCTCTCCTCCCCTCCACACGACTGTTCGGCACACAGTGGGCCCCTCAGTCTCTGTTTCTATCAATTTCTTCCTTGCAATTATGCGTCGTCCGTTATTTATTGACGTTGAGTTACAGCCGTCTTGCGGCCATTCTTCCTCTTTTTGATTGGTTGGTTTTCCGCTGCTCCTGTGCCCGCTATGGGACGGGGGTACCTGTCCCAGGGCATCACGGTATGATTCGGGATGTTGTGTATCTCTGTGTGTCCGGAGATTCTTGCTTTGTCGTAAAACAAGGCCGACTGTCTCCGGATGATGTCCTCGATTGGCGGTGTTCCTGCTAGCTCCCAAAGTGCCTGGTTATGAGGCGTCCATCCCAGGCGCAGTGCCGATCGGATGCATTTTCGGTCAGCAACCGCTAGGATACTTTTGGCTTCTGCCGATAAGAGACCGTACCAGGCAGGGGCGGCATATGCCAATACTGGGCGTAGAATTGTATTTACTAGCATGATCCGTGTTGAAGTTATCATGTTCTTGTCGCCCAGTAGGTGGCCGATTTCCGCGGTGCGGCGCCCGACTACTCCCGCGACGCGTCTTGTGTGAGACCTGAAATTCAGCCTCTTATCCAAGGTGATGCCTAGGTAGTCGATGGTGTCACTCCATAGGACTTCTGTGCTGCCTACCAGCAGCTCTGGCGGATCACGGAAGGTTCTGCTGAATATGATGGCCTGCGTCTTGCTCTCATTCAGGGCGAGACGCCACGTTTCATACCATGAAACCATTGCGTCTACCGCCCTTTGGAGGTATCGGACGGCCATGCTTTGTCTTAGTGAGCGCGCCAGTATGGCTGCGTCGTCCGCGTACATGGCCGCTAGGACGTTGGGGCCGAAGTTGCACGGCATGTCCGCCGTGAAGATGTTAAATAACAGCGGCGATAGTAGGCTCCCTTGAGGTACACCGGCGTGAATACTTCGGCTGGAAGAAGATGCAGTCCGCCAGGAGACAGAGAATTTCCTTCCAGATAGCCACGATTGGATGGTTTTATTAATCCATGTCGGGTAGCCCCAGGATTCCAGTTTCCAAAGGAGGCCCTCGTGCCACACCCGGTCAAACGCCTTGCTCACGTCGAAAAAGGCCCCGACTGTAGAGTGACGTATGTTTAGGCCGGCCATAATAAAATTGAGGAGGCGTGCGACACTGTGAGTCGTGGAGTGTTCGCTCCTGAAACCGAACTGCTGGTCCGGCAGGATATGAAGGTCTTCTGTGTACCTCTGTAGATGTTGGAGGATGATATCCTCCAACAGCTTCCCCATGGTATTCAGAAGGGAGATGGGGCGGAAGTTTGCCGCTGTAGTAGGTGGCTTGTTAGCCTTCGGCAGGCAGATGACCCTTGCCTCCTTCCATTTGGCCGGGAAGTATCCAAGTGCAAGGCAGCCATTGAAGATGGTGATAAGGACCGAGGCTAGTGAAATCGGTATTTGAAGCAAGGCTTCGATGGTGATGCCATCCGGTCCTGGCGCTTTTCGCCGGCGACGTCTCTTCATGGCCTTTGCTAAGGCTGCGTCGTCCACGACGGGGGGATTCACGTCCCGAGGTGGGGGAGTCTTAGGATCCCTAGGCGGCGTTACCGGTGTTTGTAGTGGGTTTGATACCCACGGTGGGAAGGGCGCCGGGTGAAAAGAAGACTCAAGATGGTCCGCCATGTGTTCCGCCTTTTCCGGAGCGGAGTAAATTGGCCCTCCGGGTGTGCGCAGTGGCGCTTCCTCGGTATCACGGCCCCGTAGACTTCTCGCCATCCTCCAGAGCGAGCCGTCCTGAGTCGCAAGAGAAGTGATTTTCTTTCCCCAAGACTCCTTGCGGTATTCTGCTATGAGGTCTCTGGTTCTGTGCTTTGCTGCGTTCATATTGGCCTTGTCCGTCGGACAGCGGGTTCTTTGATATAGCCTTCTTAGATGGTTTTTAGCCCGAATTTCGGCTTTTATGGCTGGCGGAAGGGCGAGATGGTTCCAGGTTTTTGTTTGTTTCACCGGCACAGCGGTGTTGATGCATGACTGGATCACTGTTGTTACCTCCTCGCACGCAGCTTCGATGGCGGCCGGGTTATCTAGATTGAGGGGTATAGTTGAGCTGTGCATCTTGGAAGTAATTTCCTCTTGGAATTTCTTCCAGTCCGCGTTGGCATAGTCGAGGACTGTCTTTCCGGGCAACGTTATGGGACGTCTGGCGAGATGGAAGATCACAGGTAGGTGGTCGCTGTCCAGAGCATGAAGTGCTCTCGCTGAGACAGGTGCCTGTAGGTTGCTGTGCAGTGCAATGTCCAGCACATCCCCATAACCGCCGTAAGCAAAGTGAGTTGGCGTTGTTGGGGCGGTGATGGCCACATTTTGGTGCAATGACCACAGACGAAGACGCCTACCTCTGGTGTTCATCACCCTGGAGTGCCAATCCGGATGTTTTGCATTTAGATCGCCTGCCGCAATCACCGGTGTATCGCCGATAAAGATGCTGGATAGCTCCGCCAGTTGAAGTAATGACGACGGGGGGACGTACAGCGATGCTATGCGTAGTGGGCCGTCTGCGCAGTCAATGGTAATAGCGGTACCTTCGATTGACGCCATCTGCGATAAGGGGAACCTTTGCGCTTGAATGTGGTCGGCTACCAGTACAGCCGTACCTCCCCCACGGCTGGCCCGGTCGTCTCGGAAGGTTTTGAAACCCGGAACGTTCCAACGGTTGCTTGGTTGGAGGTGAGTCTCCTGGATGAGAGCAACGTCAGCACGCTGTCTACCAAGGAGCTCTAGGAGCTCGGATGTCTTGCGCCCTATTGCGCCGCCTGCGTTCCAGCAGACCATGGTTAAAGCGGCCCTCTTCGATCTACTTGCCATGATGGGCGGCAAGAAGTGAAGGGAGGCGTGATAGTGCAGCCGTTATCAGCTGCAGTTGTTGTTGCTGTTGCTGCATTTGACGTTGTTGTTCCAACAGTTGGGTCTGCATTGCTGCGGTGACTTTTGTTAAAGTCGCAATCAGGTCTTCTAGGCAGCCTTCTGACGCGTCCCGAGGATTATGAGTTTCTGGCCGTTGAAGTTGCCGAAGCGGAATGCTGAGAGACGCCGGAGTTTCAGGAGTGGTTTCCTGAGTTGGTGGTAGGGCCGGAAAGAGTTCCGGAACCTCCAGACGCTGCATAGGGGCACTGCGTTGTTGAATCGGACCGCGCGTGACATTTCCGCGTCCCCAGGCGTTTTGAGTTCCCAAGGTGGGAACGTTGGTGGATTGGGGGAGTGCAGGTTCTTTGACTTGGGGTTCTTTCCGCATCTTCCCCTTACCGTTGTTGTTACGGTCCTCCAACTTCTTCTTTTCGTTGGCCCAGATGCTGCATTCATTGTCGAAAGCCGCGTGTTGACCGCCACAGTTTGGGCATTTTTTGTTAGCGGACTTGCAGTCCTTGGACTCATGGTCCTCTGCGCACATCAGGCATCTGGGTAATGCTGAGCAGAAAAAGCTGCTGTGTCCAAAACGGGCGCAACGGTGACAGATCTGTGGGTTCCGGTGTTTGTGCAGGCTGACGCTTACACACTCATTCCCGATGGCACGTAGTCTTTTAATCGCACCGATCGGCCATTCTTGAGATGGTGTGATGGCCGCAATGAAAACACCGATTGGTTGCCCATTGTTGTACAACTGGCGGCATCTACGGGCTTGGATGCCCATTGTTATCATATCCTCCTTGATGGCTTCAGGGGAATGACGGGCCGACAAGCCTCTGATAGTGAAGGCCGTGGTGCGCTCTTCACCTTGAGCCCAGGAGGAGACCTGGGCTTTTTCCGTGCCGAGTTTGGTGCGCAGGGCATTAAAGTCTGCAAGTGTGCGGCACTGCACCCTTGCTAGCGACCCTTCATAGGTGATAGTGAAGGACTGGTTTTGCACCGTGGCCCTGATGAGGCTTTTAAAGGCGCTGACGTCATTTACGTCGTAAATGACCAATGCCGGTGGCCTGGGCCCCTTGGGTGGGGTGGAGGGACGAGGAGAGGACTCGGTCTCCATATCTACCGCTGCTGACTCTGGTTGATCCGTGTCCTCTTCTGCTCCTTGAGGCGCAATGGTCTCAAACTTGTTGGAGGTTGGAATGTTTGCAACGAAGGCCTCCGAAGAGGTTCTAGCGCGTTTTAGAGCCGATTCCTCTGCAGTAAGGAATGGTCTTTTTGAAAATAGCGGCAGGATGTTTTTAATGGTTCTTCTTCTCGGCATCGAGAATCCTTCCTCGTCAGTTGCCGGAGGATTGGTGGAATTATCCTCCGGCAAAGGTGGTTCCGTCACCGCGTCCGCCATGGCTGACGCCAGGCCGTATGTTTCTATGGGGGGAACCCTAACGAGGGGACCCACCCGGCTCCCCAGGAAGTGTTACGGAGGTGCAAGCCCTCTTTCCTGGGTCACCGAGTGAGATCGACCGTTATGTTCTGGTGTAAGTGTTGGCGCAGAGGCGCCACCCAGAGGTGAGAAGGAGGAGCTAGTTAGCCTCCCCCTCCAGGTGCCCTCTCCGCGTGTGGGTATTGGTTGGTGATGTCCCGGCGCTGGTGCTTAAGTATCCTGTGGTGTCGGCTTCCCAGTGATACTCTCCCGTTGAAATCTCCCAATGCTAGTGGGCTGGGATAAACAGGTGGTTTCTTTTGTGGGCTATCCCAGTCGTTGAAGTCTCCGGCGTCTTACTCATGTAAATAGATGGTCGCTTCACATAAGGGGGCGTGGCAACCACCTGACGTCGTCCAAACTTCGGGCGCTCCTGGGATATGAACCGAGGTCCGGAGGACCCCGGGAGGACCAGATTTGCCCAAGATTGATGTGTGCCCGATCTCCTGATGCTGTTGTCACGGATGATAGATGAAAAAATTGATGATTTTGGGGTGGACCCAAAAATGATGACAGGTGGTTTATGCGAAATTCTCCCTCCTACTGGTGAAACTGGATGGCTTGCCCGAAGCAAAATTGCAGCGAGGATGGCTTGCCCACGGGCTTGCGGCGTCGCTGAAGAGCAGAGGATCAACACGTCCGTACGGTTCGGCTGCTCGGTCTCTTCTCGAGTGGCTGAGTCGCTGAGTGAGGTTCAGCGAGGAGTCACCTCTTTTTATAGCGTATGTTCGTAAAACGTTCCTTCTCCACCAATCGCGTCCCGAGGCGCAAAGAGTTGAGGGGGGAGTTCAATTTCAAATTAGGGGACACGGGCGGCTCACTAACGATTTTCGTGTAGCTTTACAATGGCACGTACGAAGCAGACCGCTCGCAAGTCCACCGGAGGCAAAGCCCCCAGGAAGCAGCTGGCTACCAAGGCCGCTCGCAAGAGCGCGCCGGCCACCGGAGGAGTGAAGAAGCCCCATAGGTACAGGCCCGGAACCGTGGCACTCCGTGAGATCAGGAGATACCAAAAGAGCACCGAGCTCCTCATCCGCAAGTTGCCCTTCCAGCGACTCGTCCGCGAGATCGCTCAGGACTTCAAGACCGACCTGCGCTTCCAGTCATCCGCCGTCATGGCCCTTCAGGAGGCGTCCGAGGCTTACCTCGTCGGTCTTTTCGAAGACACCAACTTGTGCGCTATTCACGCTAAGCGTGTAACAATTATGCCAAAAGACATCCAATTGGCCCGCCGTATTCGTGGAGAACGTGCTTAGGAAGTTCGTGCTCCCTGGTCATAAACAAGGTCCTTTTCAGGACCAATACAATAATGAATAATTGACCCAGTTTGCTTTGGTTTACAATTATGTTAACGAGGACATTCCTCCCTTGACATCAAACCTGAAAAAGATACCCATTGCTGGTCATGGTAATCTTCATAGAGGGGAGTGAAAATTGTTGAGAATGTATAATCACATACTATTTTTGCCAGTTAAGGTGATTGATTGCAATCTGTATCGAAAACCTCTCCTTCGCCCCCGTTTACCTTATTCGGAGGCTTGGCTTACCTTCAGTGACCTATTTATCGTGGTGCGAATGATTGAGATACACATACTTTTACCTAGGGCTATCATCTGGCGATGGGGTTACATTGGTATTTCGTCTGGGTGGCGAGAGGTGTGAGCCGCCATCTCCCGCATAATCTACTGCATTCCTCTGATTGTTGCTACAATCTGATCTTAACTATTGCTGTAATGTATCTAATTGTGATATGATACATGATATTTTTGTCATTGCTGTTCTTCCATCTACCGTAATTCTAAGCGCTAATAAACAATATTCAGCTGAACTGTTTAAGGGGTAAACTTTGAATTTTTTTTTGTTATTTTCCTTTCCCTGAAGTCTCAAAGCATTCAGAATCATTTTCAAGAGCATTTGATGGCCCTGAAGAGGGCCTTAGTTGAACGCTGCATCCCTGACAAGGAATGTGACAGCGTCTCAGATGGCGAACGTCATTTCTGAGTTCACTTCTTCTTCGGTGCGACCGTCTTCTTCGCCGCTGCCTTAGCTTTCGTTGGTGTCTTCTTCGGCTTTGGAGTCTTAGGCTTCGTTGGCGCTTTCTTCGCTTTGGAGGGCGATTTTGCCGCCTTGGCAGCAGGCTTCCCCGCTGCGGCCTTCTTCTTTGGTTTCTCGGCTGCTACTTTCTTGGCTTTCTTCGCTGGGGGGGCCGACTTGCTCCGCTCTTTCGGTGCGGATCTCTTAGTACCGCCTGCACTCTTCTCCTTCTTGGCTCCGGCCGCCTTCGGTTTCTTCACTCCCGCTTTCTTCACTGCTGCTTTCTTCGCCTTGCCCGCTCCGCCAGCGCCAGACGGTGCTGCCTTCTCCTTGAGAGTGGTCGAGCTCAGCTTGAAGGAGCCCGAAGCGCCCTTCCCTTTCGTTTGCACCAGGGTTCCGGCGGTGACGGCGGCTTTCAGGTACTTCTTGATGAAGGGCGACAGCTTCTCGGCGTCGACCTTGTAGCTGGCCGCAATGTACTTCTTAATGGCCTGCAGGGATGAGCCACCGCGCTCCTTTAGGCTCTTCACGGCGTTATTGACCATCTCAGAGGTGGGTGGGTGGGATGGTTTTGCGCGTGCTTTCTTTGCGCCAGCTTTGCTCGACTTCTTGGAAGCCGCGGAGGCTCCCGAGGAGGGCAAGGGCTTCACGGCCGCGGTGCCGGACGGTTGGGCTGCGGGTGGTGCCGTCGCCGCTGCTCCAGACGCTGCATCTGCCATACTGACTGCGTTCGGTAGTTGAGAATTATCTAAAAGATGGCGCGCGCCGATTTTCGTCAGTGCGTTTTCCTTGATATCGTACCACTTCGGAGCACAGCTGGCTCTAGTCAACTTGTCGTCGGTGTGCTTCTCCGAATCTTTGTACTCAACTCTTCCTCCGACTTTCACCTTTTGGAGAGTGTCCGCGACGCCGAAGACGGACGCCGGGCGTCGAAGCGACCCTCAGACTTGCGCCCGTCCGTCCACCGCACTTGGACGTCCCTCGACCTCCACCTGGCATAATGGCGGCGACCCGAAATACAGCATGTCGCTCACGTGCCTGCGAGCTCGCGAATTAAACGTTCGCCGGGCTCTCCAGGAGAACGAAGTTCACCTTTTTCTTTAACTGTTGCCCTGATTGATCCTTCGGCTAAGTCCTTACACGCCTGTGACCTCGTGGGTGTCGTCCCGGCGGTGGAGAGTGACCCCAAGGAGACACGGCTGTCGGACGGATCGTTGTCCGATACCCCTGTCTCCGTGCCTGTAAAACCATACTCGTATCTCCCTGTACTTCCCATTTAGATGCAGCAATACACGTGACTTACATCGGGAGGATGAATTTCGATGATCTTGGGCATAGCTCCCAAGTTTACGCCTCCATTCAGCGAAAAATTACCGTGCATTGGGTACCTAGACGCCTCCCCCGTCGTCTCTCTTTCGTCTACCCTAACGGAGAACGTTTTCCACTATCTTAACAGCTCCACTAGCGACAGATTTTGCCATACCTCTAAAGTCATCAGCTACGTATACCTCTGGTAGGAGAAGGAAAAAGCGTTACGGACGCATAATCGCCTCACCCGTGGACCCACGGAGATTTCGATAGCATAGCGTTTTCCACCGAGCGGCCCACGACGCAAGTCGAGAAAGTCTCCCGAGTGTGGAACTTCCGAAAATAAGAAATTCAGGTGATTGCTTCATTTCAGTAGGTTAATGTTTTACCATTTCCGACTCTTCCACAAGAAGTCTGTCCATTAGCGATAACGTAATTTACACAAGGGAGAACCTATTCATACTACCAAATACAAAAATTACTCCCGAGTCAAAACAGAACGACACAATATACTGCAACTCTGTCATAAATGTTATTCTAGAAGAATGTCTCTGATTATTCCAAAAGCCACATCACACTTAGTTGTAATAGCTACCTTCATGTGTACCGAGGTGCATATTCCGGCTCTGTCGGCCTTCTGTTTTAGGATACAAGATAAGACAGTGAGTACATCATGTATTGGATTAACGAGTGAAGGGGTCGATGGGAGATTTCTTCACTTTATGAGTATCTTCATATTCCAATTAAATACATACCGCCCTTCTCATACATACAAACAGACTTCCTCAAACATCTAACCTACTGCATACGATGAAATTACAGCTTCTCCCAAGTTACTCATTGAAAACAGAGTCGGTGAAATGCTGTTGTATGGAAAAGGCATTCGCGGATTTCCTTCACCTGATTCTCACCACAGACGATGATTAGTAGATGGAAACATTAACTCTACTCATGTGACGGATACCGAGATATTTCCAAAAAAAAAACAACCAATGCATATGGGAAAAAATATGAGCGAGAGCGAGCGGTGGTGAGTTCATCGCTGTAGGAGATGAGATCGTAAGCACAGTTCAAATTTTCCCATAACATGGCCTCGAATGTGTGTGCTTTTTTATTACATATCCCACGTAATAAATTTGAAAAATTACCGAGTTCAGCATTTCAGCCTTCATTAAATCTATATTTTTATTACCATCGGGGGGGATTTTAATATTCCCTCCGTGTACTGGAGGACTTACACCTTAAAAAACAATGGCTACATAAGGAGTTGTCCTACACTCTTCCCCGTACCGTACCATCAACCTCTTTAGTTTAAACAATGCTGACACCGATGACAGTTTCCAACATCCTAAAACTGACGGCGACTGCAATACTTGAAGACTTCCTTAAAGTTGTACACTTCACGGAATGGATTGCCACGACATGGTGATTTATCCCTTTCGTACATCGGGAGGTCTTGGTTTCAAACGGGAGGTCTTGGCATCACATACAAATTTCACTAAGACTGCGAATGCAGTTATTTCGACGACAAAATAACCGTTCCGTCAAACTAATATCGCTACAGCAACTTAACTTACTAAAATCAACAGGGAATCTCAATCCACAACGCCAGCATGAAGAACGCCCGTTAGTATCTCCACGGCTATGAACATATGAAGATTTGCTAATAGTATCATTATGACATAGCAGTCGGCAAAGGCGGTTTTCTTTCGGAGAGCATGTCTTTAGGCATGATATTTTTGAAAATAATGGGAAGGTATTTTCGTCTCCGTGGCGGTAGTTCACAGCGATTAATGAACGGTAAGTCACCAAAATAAATATATGGTATACGGATTTCGACAAACAAAAATTTATCCTTAACGACTTGGAAAGCCTCTCCACAACATGTCACCGTAGTGATAAGGGTACACCGCCTGCTAAAACATTCTACCACCCATGGGATAAGACCATAGAGGCTAACGGCACTTGAAAAGCGGATAGTAACAATTTGTCTACGGCAGCCATGGTAACGAGCAACAATTTGTCAACCGCAGCTAGGTATCGCCAAAGAAATTAATCAGGAGATTCTCCGTCGGGCATTATTTAAGTAAAAAGAATCTTTCCACTCAGTTGAAGTGAAGAGTTTTTCAATCTGTGAGTCTCGGCGGGTGAGTGCTCAGTAAGCACCAGTCTATATCGACCAGTTTTCCAATAAGTGAGCGGATATGTGGGAACTTCTGATCAAAAATGCACCAAGTGGGCTGCCTATAATCGGGAAACTGCAAATTACGACGGGAAGACCTCAGGAACGTGGAGGACTCCCAGATTGCAACGCAGGGCATATTCGAGGGATAGCTGGCCAGGAATACGGCATCCACCTGTGCGGGGTTGCATTCAAATGATTGTGTGTATAGCTGTTGAGATTTTTTGTGCAATGTGCAGTGAGGTACTGTTTAGTGAACAGAAGAAGCATTGAAGTGGCTCAATTATTGTAAAGTGTATGGCCTGTTTAAGTGTATTAGCCCGAAGAGGCAATGTGTAATGAATGGTAAATTATATGTGGTGAACATTCTATGGTAAATAAGTGTCAAACGTTGTGTGGAGGGATATTCAATTTATTGTATTGTGGTTTGCTTTTTAGTCACCGTTCCATCACTTCAGGGTAAGTGTAAAACTCGGTCGTTTTCCTAATATATGATCAGGTGAAGAAATGTGTCTTATTTAAACAGCATAAAAATCAAATTTTGATTACACAACTCTATATCAAAAGTTATTCAGTGTATTTCGATTTCTTGCCGCGAAATGGAATGTCACCTGAAATTCGAAACCTCCTTCAAATCAACCTGTCCCGATGAAATATCACAATTACAGTCTGTGATAGCATTGTTCTTTAAAGTAATACTTTAGTTATCTCTTGTCGAACATCGTGATAGATATTGGTTCCGAAAACCGTCTGTTCAATTATTGGATAGTTAAGGAAGGTACTCCAAGACTTTCAAATAGGCAACGTTACACCTATATTTTGTAAATGTAACAGACATGACCCAGGACATTACCGGCCAATATCCTTCACATCAATCAAATCTCTGGTTTCCATTGAAAAAGTTTATTCGCTGATTTCAGAGAAAAATTGAGATTTTTCTGATAAAAACACGGTTTTTAGGCAATTACGTTATGGGAATGGTATTTGATTGAAAAAATTAAATTTTCATTCATTCACCAAATTGTCAAAGAAATTCCGACCCTCTTATCTTGAACGCAAGTAATATGATACAGGAAAATGAAACCACTGCACAAAAGCCAATACGTAGCGTACACCACCGAAAGGCCCTTCTTGCGACCTTTTAGGGCGCTGAGATCTTTTAAAAATAGCCTACAGTATTCCTCCTGCCTTGAACTAATAGTCTGCAAAGTTTCAGTACAATAAGACTGAAACAGTAGATTGACATAAAGTACAGACACACAGACAAAGAATAAAATAAAATCCTTAAAATAAAAAGATTAAATTAAGAATAGAAAATACTAACTAGAGTAGTTTCATGCTTTCCGGTATCTGATAAAATGAATTTCAGCTCTCTGTCTTTAGTTAAAGTTGTTTTAAAAGGCGAAATAATTAACCGCTGCACAATATCCAAAGCTTATATTCCTAATCGGCTTAACTAAGCAATATAAATTCCAGCTGCAATTAAGACCAAATCCTGGTTGTCATGCGAATATGGTATTCTTCATTGACAGAAAAATATGCGTTTTAGCAGTTAAAAACGTATTTTTCAATCAATTACGAAATTTTAAAGGATAACTGTTTGAAAGAATTCAAATCTTCATTCCTTCTGACATTTAATGAAAAAATTCCAACTCTCTATCTTGAGCGGAAGTAATTTAAAAAAGTAAAAACTGAAACCACTACACAAAACCTAATACGTACCGTAAAACCACCCAAGGGCCCCCTTATGGGCCCTGAGATTTTTTTACAGTGCCGCATTAATGTCCTCCTGCCTTGAACTATTACTCTCCAAAGTTTCAGTACGATAGGATTAAAACTGTTGATCTGTATTTAAGACAGACAAACCCTGTAATTTTTATACATTAATATATATGGATATAAAGGCGAATGTAAGTGTATGTACCTGTTTCATTACATTGGCCACCATTCACGCGCAATTCGCCTGCTCACGGAGGAGAAATACAATAATGCCCGTAGCGTAGTCACCGTTGCTAAGTAACATCGCAGTGTGAGATTCGTCAGACGCCGGACCGCGCGAGAGGAAAGTAGCTGAGAATTGGTCCGTGCTGCATGATTCTAGACGTTTGAAGGTAAACTTTTCTTCATAGACGTAGTCACGAAAGTTTACGAAATGGTTTTTTTCCCTGGTTTCGGCGTGGCGGCACTCATGGCTGGTATAATTACAGGTAAGCTTGGCGGTGACATTTTCTCAAATTGGTCTATAGAACAAGACGTCACGCATCGTAACAAATTAGAAGGTGGGTAATGAATTTTTTGTACCTATGATTTTTTCTGTTTAATGTTGCCTGAATATATTGTGTACTGTCTTGACATGAAGCCGAAAATCTGGCAGCCCTCGTATGTTACCTTTCCCTGTATTTGTGAAATCTTTCATATTCCCGTTGCACGAACACCTCGCTAAGGGCAATTTCGGTTGCAGATTCGGGTTTAAAAATGTAAATCAATTGCCTAGTCGCCAACTAATCTATCGGAAGTGACATTTCCGTATGTGCAGTCAGCATTTGAGTTTCACAAGAAATGTTAAGTTTTAAGAAATCTGGTTCTCATGCGAATATGGCATTCTTCGTTGACAGAAAAATATGCGTTTTAGCAGCTAAAAACGTATTTTTCAATCAATTACGAAATTTTAAAGGATAACTGTTTGAAAGAATTCAAATCTTCATTCCTTCTGACATTTAATGAAAAAATTCCAACTCTCTATCTTGAGCGGAAGTAATTTAAAAAAGTAAAACTGAAACCACTACACAAAACCCAATACGTACCGTAAAACCACCCAAGGGCCCCCTTATGGGCCCTGAGATTTTTTTACAGTGCCGCATTGATGTCCTCCTGCCTTGAACTATTACTCTCCAAAGTTTCAGTACGATAGGATTTAAACTGTTGATTTGTCTTTAAGACAGACAAACCCTGTAATTTTTATACATAAATATATATGGATATAAAGGCGAATGTAGGTGTATGTACCTGTTTCATTACATTGGCCACCATTCACGCGCAATTCGCCTGCTCACGGAGGAGAAATACAATAATGCCCGTAGCGTAGTCACCGTTGCTAAGTAACATCGCAGTGTGAGATTCGTCAGACGCCGGACCGCGCGAGAGGAAAGTAGCTGAGAATTGGTCCGTGCTGCATGATTCTAGACGTTTGAAGGTAAAATTTTCTTCATAGACGTAGTCACGAAAGTTTACGAAATGGTTTTTTTCCCTGGTTTCGGCGTGGCGGCACTCATGGCTGGTATAATTACAGGTAAGCTTGGCGGTGACATTTTCTCGGAATGGTGTATAGAACAAGCCGTCATGCATGGAAAGAAATTACAAGGTGGCTAATAAATTTTTTGTGGTGATGATTTTTTATGTTTCCGTTTCATGTTGTCTTAGCCTGAATATTATGTGTACTGTTTTGACATGAAGCCGAAAATCTGGCAGCCCTCGTATGTTACCTTTCCCTGTATTTGTGAAATCTTTCATATTCCCGTTGCACGAACACCTCGCTAAGGGCAATTTCGGTTGCAGATTCGGGTTTAAAAATGTAAATCAATTGCCTAGTCGCCAACTAATCTATCGGAAGTGACATTTCCGTATGTGCAGTCAGCATTTGAGTTTCACAAGAAATGTTAAGTTTTAAGAAATCTGGTTCTCATGCGAATATGGCATTCTTCGTTGACAGAAAAATATGCGTTTTAGCAGCTAAAAACGTATTTTTCAATCAATTACGAAATTTTAAAGGATAACTGTTTGAAAGAATTCAAATCTTCATTCCTTCTGACATTTAATGAAAAAATTCCAACTCTCTATCTTGAGCGGAAGTAATTTAAAAAAGTAAAAACTGAAACCACTACACAAAACCTAATACGTACCGTAAAACCACCCAAGGGCCCCCTTATGGGCCCTGAGATTTTTTTACAGTGCCGCATTAATGTCCTCCTGCCTTGAACTATTACTCTCCAAAGTTTCAGTACGATAGGATTAAAACTGTTGATCTGTATTTAAGACAGACAAACCCTGTAATTTTTATACATTAATATATATGGATATAAAGGCGAATGTAAGTGTATGTACCTGTTTCATTACATTGGCCACCATTCACGCGCAATTCGCCTGCTCACGGAGGAGAAATACAATAATGCCCGTAGCGTAGTCACCGTTGCTAAGTAACATCGCAGTGTGAGATTCGTCAGACGCCGGACCGCGCGAGAGGAAAGTAGCTGAGAATTGGTCCGTGCTGCATGATTCTAGACGTTTGAAGGTAAACTTTTCTTCATAGACGTAGTCACGAAAGTTTACGAAATGGTTTTTTTCCCTGGTTTCGGCGTGGCGGCACTCATGGCTGGTATAATTACAGGTAAGCTTGGCGGTGACATTTTCTCAAATTGGTCTATAGAACAAGACGTCACGCATCGTAACAAATTAGAAGGTGGGTAATGAATTTTTTGTACCTATGATTTTTTCTGTTTAATGTTGCCTGAATATATTGTGTACTGTCTTGACATGAAGCCGAAAATCTGGCAGCCCTCGTATGTTACCTTTCCCTGTATTTGTGAAATCTTTCATATTCCCGTTGCACGAACACCTCGCTAAGGGCAATTTCGGTTGCAGATTCGGGTTTAAAAATGTAAATCAATTGCCTAGTCGCCAACTAATCTATCGGAAGTGACATTTCCGTATGTGCAGTCAGCATTTGAGTTTCACAAGAAATGTTAAGTTTTAAGAAATCTGGTTCTCATGCGAATATGGCATTCTTCGTTGACAGAAAAATATGCGTTTTAGCAGCTAAAAACGTATTTTTCAATCAATTACGAAATTTTAAAGGATAACTGTTTGAAAGAATTCAAATCTTCATTCCTTCTGACATTTAATGAAAAAATTCCAACTCTCTATCTTGAGCGGAAGTAATTTAAAAAAGTAAAAACTGAAACCACTACACAAAACCCAATACGTACCGTAAAACCACCCAAGGGCCCCCTTATGGGCCCTGAGATTTTTTTACAGTGCCGCATTAATGTCCTCCTGCCTTGAACTATTACTCTCCAAAGTTTCAGTACGATAGGATTAAAACTGTTGATCTGTATTTAAGACAGACAAACCCTGTAATTTTTATACATTAATATATATGGATATAAAGGCGAATGTAAGTGTATGTACCTGTTTCATTACATTGGCCACCATTCACGCGCAATTCGCCTGCTCACGGAGGAGAAATACAATAATGCCCGTAGCGTAGTCACCGTTGCTAAGTAACATCGCAGTGTGAGATTCGTCAGACGCCGGACCGCGCGAGAGGAAAGTAGCTGAGAATTGGTCCGTGCTGCATGATTCTAGACGTTTGAAGGTAAAATTTTCTTCATAGACGTAGTCACGAAAGTTTACGAAATGGTTTTTTTCCCTGGTTTCGGCGTGGCGGCACTCATGGCTGGTATAATTACAGGTAAGCTTGGCGGTGACATTTTCTCGGAATGGTGTATAGAACAAGCCGTCATGCATGGAAAGAAATTACAAGGTGGCTAATAAATTTTTTGTGGTGATGATTTTTTATGTTTCCGTTTCATGTTGTCTTAGCCTGAATATTATGTGTACTGTTTTGACATGAAGCCGAAAATCTGGCAGCCCTCGTATGTTACCTTTCCCTGTATTTGTGAAATCTTTCATATTCCCGTTGCACGAACACCTCGCTAAGGGCAATTTCGGTTGCAGATTCGGGTTTAAAAATGTAAATCAATTGCCTAGTCGCCAACTAATCTATCGGAAGTGACATTTCCGTATGTGCAGTCAGCATTTGAGTTTCACAAGAAATGTTAAGTTTTAAGAAATCTGGTTCTCATGCGAATATGGCATTCTTCGTTGACAGAAAAATATGCGTTTTAGCAGCTAAAAACGTATTTTTCAATCAATTACGAAATTTTAAAGGATAACTGTTTGAAAGAATTCAAATCTTCATTCCTTCTGACATTTAATGAAAAAATTCCAACTCTCTATCTTGAGCGGAAGTAATTTAAAAAAGTAAAAACTGAAACCACTACACAAAACCTAATACGTACCGTAAAACCACCCAAGGGCCCCCTTATGGGCCCTGAGATTTTTTTACAGTGCCGCATTAATGTCCTCCTGCCTTGAACTATTACTCTCCAAAGTTTCAGTACGATAGGATTAAAACTGTTGATCTGTATTTAAGACAGACAAACCCTGTAATTTTTATACATTAATATATATGGATATAAAGGCGAATGTAAGTGTATGTACCTGTTTCATTACATTGGCCACCATTCACGCGCAATTCGCCTGCTCACGGAGGAGAAATACAATAATGCCCGTAGCGTAGTCACCGTTGCTAAGTAACATCGCAGTGTGAGATTCGTCAGACGCCGGACCGCGCGAGAGGAAAGTAGCTGAGAATTGGTCCGTGCTGCATGATTCTAGACGTTTGAAGGTAAACTTTTCTTCATAGACGTAGTCACGAAAGTTTACGAAATGGTTTTTTTCCCTGGTTTCGGCGTGGCGGCACTCATGGCTGGTATAATTACAGGTAAGCTTGGCGGTGACATTTTCTCAAATTGGTCTATAGAACAAGACGTCACGCATCGTAACAAATTAGAAGGTGGGTAATGAATTTTTTGTACCTATGATTTTTTCTGTTTAATGTTGCCTGAATATATTGTGTACTGTCTTGACATGAAGCCGAAAATCTGGCAGCCCTCGTATGTTACCTTTCCCTGTATTTGTGAAATCTTTCATATTCCCGTTGCACGAACACCTCGCTAAGGGCAATTTCGGTTGCAGATTCGGGTTTAAAAATGTAAATCAATTGCCTAGTCGCCAACTAATCTATCGGAAGTGACATTTCCGTATGTGCAGTCAGCATTTGAGTTTCACAAGAAATGTTAAGTTTTAAGAAATCTGGTTCTCATGCGAATATGGCATTCTTCGTTGACAGAAAAATATGCGTTTTAGCAGCTAAAAACGTATTTTTCAATCAATTACGAAATTTTAAAGGATAACTGTTTGAAAGAATTCAAATCTTCATTCCTTCTGACATTTAATGAAAAAATTCCAACTCTCTATCTTGAGCGGAAGTAATTTAAAAAAGTAAAAACTGAAACCACTACACAAAACCCAATACGTACCGTAAAACCACCCAAGGGCCCCCTTATGGGCCCTGAGATTTTTTTACAGTGCCGCATTGATGTCCTCCTGCCTTGAACTATTACTCTCCAAAGTTTCAGTACGATAGGATTTAAACTGTTGATTTGTCTTTAAGACAGACAAACCCTGTAATTTTTATACATAAATATATATGGATATAAAGGCGAATGTAGGTGTATGTACCTGTTTCATTACATTGGCCACCATTCACGCGCAATTCGCCTGCTCACGGAGGAGAAATACAATAATGCCCGTAGCGTAGTCACCGTTGCTAAGTAACATCGCAGTGTGAGATTCGTCAGACGCCGGACCGCGCGAGAGGAAAGTAGCTGAGAATTGGTCCGTGCTGCATGATTCTAGACGTTTGAAGGTAAAATTTTCTTCATAGACGTAGTCACGAAAGTTTACGAAATGGTTTTTTTCCCTGGTTTCGGCGTGGCGGCACTCATGGCTGGTATAATTACAGGTAAGCTTGGCGGTGACATTTTCTCAAATTGGTCTATAGAACAAGACGTCACGCATCGTAACAAATTAGAAGGTGGGTAATGAATTTTTTGTACCTATGATTTTTTCTGTTTAATGTTGCCTGAATATATTGTGTACTGTCTTGACATGAAGCCGAAAATCTGGCAGCCCTCGTATGTTACCTTTCCCTGTATTTGTGAAATCTTTCATATTCCCGTTGCACGAACACCTCGCTAAGGGCAATTTCGGTTGCAGATTCGGGTTTAAAAATGTAAATCAATTGCCTAGTCGCCAACTAATCTATCGGAAGTGACATTTCCGTATGTGCAGTCAGCATTTGAGTTTCACAAGAAATGTTAAGTTTTAAGAAATCTGGTTCTCATGCGAATATGGCATTCTTCGTTGACAGAAAAATATGCGTTTTAGCAGCTAAAAACGTATTTTTCAATCAATTACGAAATTTTAAAGGATAACTGTTTGAAAGAATTCAAATCTTCATTCCTTCTGACATTTAATGAAAAAATTCCAACTCTCTATCTTGAGCGGAAGTAATTTAAAAAAGTAAAACTGAAACCACTACACAAAACCCAATACGTACCGTAAAACCACCCAAGGGCCCCCTTATGGGCCCTGAGATTTTTTTACAGTGCCGCATTGATGTCCTCCTGCCTTGAACTATTACTCTCCAAAGTTTCAGTACGATAGGATTTAAACTGTTGATTTGTCTTTAAGACAGACAAACCCTGTAATTTTTATACATAAATATATATGGATATAAAGGCGAATGTAGGTGTATGTACCTGTTTCATTACATTGGCCACCATTCACGCGCAATTCGCCTGCTCACGGAGGAGAAATACAATAATGCCCGTAGCGTAGTCACCGTTGCTAAGTAACATCGCAGTGTGAGATTCGTCAGACGCCGGACCGCGCGAGAGGAAAGTAGCTGAGAATTGGTCCGTGCTGCATGATTCTAGACGTTTGAAGGTAAAATTTTCTTCATAGACGTAGTCACGAAAGTTTACGAAATGGTTTTTTTCCCTGGTTTCGGCGTGGCGGCACTCATGGCTGGTATAATTACAGGTAAGCTTGGCGGTGACATTTTCTCGGAATGGTGTATAGAACAAGCCGTCATGCATGGAAAGAAATTACAAGGTGGCTAATAAATTTTTTGTGGTGATGATTTTTTATGTTTCCGTTTCATGTTGTCTTAGCCTGAATATTATGTGTACTGTTTTGACATGAAGCCGAAAATCTGGCAGCCCTCGTATGTTACCTTTCCCTGTATTTGTGAAATCTTTCATATTCCCGTTGCACGAACACCTCGCTAAGGGCAATTTCGGTTGCAGATTCGGGTTTAAAAATGTAAATCAATTGCCTAGTCGCCAACTAATCTATCGGAAGTGACATTTCCGTATGTGCAGTCAGCATTTGAGTTTCACAAGAAATGTTAAGTTTTAAGAAATCTGGTTCTCATGCGAATATGGCATTCTTCGTTGACAGAAAAATATGCGTTTTAGCAGCTAAAAACGTATTTTTCAATCAATTACGAAATTTTAAAGGATAACTGTTTGAAAGAATTCAAATCTTCATTCCTTCTGACATTTAATGAAAAAATTCCAACTCTCTATCTTGAGCGGAAGTAATTTAAAAAAGTAAAAACTGAAACCACTACACAAAACCTAATACGTACCGTAAAACCACCCAAGGGCCCCCTTATGGGCCCTGAGATTTTTTTACAGTGCCGCATTAATGTCCTCCTGCCTTGAACTATTACTCTCCAAAGTTTCAGTACGATAGGATTAAAACTGTTGATCTGTATTTAAGACAGACAAACCCTGTAATTTATATACATTAATATATATGGATATAAAGGCGAATGTAAGTGTATGTACCTGTTTCATTACATTGGCCACCATTCACGCGCAATTCGCCTGCTCACGGAGGAGAAATACAATAATGCCCGTAGCGTAGTCACCGTTGCTAAGTAACATCGCAGTGTGAGATTCGTCAGACGCCGGACCGCGCGAGAGGAAAGTAGCTGAGAATTGGTCCGTGCTGCATGATTCTAGACGTTTGAAGGTAAACTTTTCTTCATAGACGTAGTCACGAAAGTTTACGAAATGGTTTTTTTCCCTGGTTTCGGCGTGGCGGCACTCATGGCTGGTATAATTACAGGTAAGCTTGGCGGTGACATTTTCTCAAATTGGTCTATAGAACAAGACGTCACGCATCGTAACAAATTAGAAGGTGGGTAATGAATTTTTTGTACCTATGATTTTTTCTGTTTAATGTTGCCTGAATATATTGTGTACTGTCTTGACATGAAGCCGAAAATCTGGCAGCCCTCGTATGTTACCTTTCCCTGTATTTGTGAAATCTTTCATATTCCCGTTGCACGAACACCTCGCTAAGGGCAATTTCGGTTGCAGATTCGGGTTTAAAAATGTAAATCAATTGCCTAGTCGCCAACTAATCTATCGGAAGTGACATTTCCGTATGTGCAGTCAGCATTTGAGTTTCACAAGAAATGTTAAGTTTTAAGAAATCTGGTTCTCATGCGAATATGGCATTCTTCGTTGACAGAAAAATATGCGTTTTAGCAGCTAAAAACGTATTTTTCAATCAATTACGAAATTTTAAAGGATAACTGTTTGAAAGAATTCAAATCTTCATTCCTTCTGACATTTAATGAAAAAATTCCAACATCTCTATCTTGAGCGGAAGTAATTTAAAAAAGTAAAAACTGAAACCACTACACAAAACCCAATACGTACCGTAAAACCACCCAAGGGCCCCCTTATGGGCCCTGAGATTTTTTTACAGTGCCGC
This sequence comes from Ceriagrion tenellum, assembly GCA_963169105.1. Lineage (NCBI taxonomy): Eukaryota > Metazoa > Arthropoda > Insecta > Odonata > Coenagrionidae > Ceriagrion > Ceriagrion tenellum. The sequence continues at coordinate 13,494 of CAUJGU010000170.1, read as the reverse complement.
ATTGATGTCCTCCTGCCTTGAACTATTACTCTCCAAAGTTTCAGTACGATAGGATTTAAACTGTTGATTTGTCTTTAAGACAGACAAACCCTGTAATTTTTATACATAAATATATATGGATATAAAGGCGAATGTAGGTGTATGTACCTGTTTCATTACATTGGCCACCATTCACGCGCAATTCGCCTGCTCACGGAGGAGAAATACAATAATGCCCGTAGCGTAGTCACCGTTGCTAAGTAACATCGCAGTGTGAGATTCGTCAGACGCCGGACCGCGCGAGAGGAAAGTAGCTGAGAATTGGTCCGTGCTGCATGATTCTAGACGTTTGAAGGTAAAATTTTCTTCATAGACGTAGTCACGAAAGTTTACGAAATGGTTTTTTTCCCTGGTTTCGGCGTGGCGGCACTCATGGCTGGTATAATTACAGGTAAGCTTGGCGGTGACATTTTCTCGGAATGGTGTATAGAACAAGCCGTCATGCATGGAAAGAAATTACAAGGTGGCTAATAAATTTTTTGTGGTGATGATTTTTTATGTTTCCGTTTCATGTTGTCTTAGCCTGAATATTATGTGTACTGTTTTGACATGAAGCCGAAAATCTGGCAGCCCTCGTATGTTACCTTTCCCTGTATTTGTGAAATCTTTCATATTCCCGTTGCACGAACACCTCGCTAAGGGCAATTTCGGTTGCAGATTCGGGTTTAAAAATGTAAATCAATTGCCTAGTCGCCAACTAATCTATCGGAAGTGACATTTCCGTATGTGCAGTCAGCATTTGAGTTTCACAAGAAATGTTAAGTTTTAAGAAATCTGGTTCTCATGCGAATATGGCATTCTTCGTTGACAGAAAAATATGCGTTTTAGCAGCTAAAAACGTATTTTTCAATCAATTACGAAATTTTAAAGGATAACTGTTTGAAAGAATTCAAATCTTCATTCCTTCTGACATTTAATGAAAAAATTCCAACTCTCTATCTTGAGCGGAAGTAATTTAAAAAAGTAAAAACTGAAACCACTACACAAAACCTAATACGTACCGTAAAACCACCCAAGGGCCCCCTTATGGGCCCTGAGATTTTTTTACAGTGCCGCATTAATGTCCTCCTGCCTTGAACTATTACTCTCCAAAGTTTCAGTACGATAGGATTAAAACTGTTGATCTGTATTTAAGACAGACAAACCCTGTAATTTTTATACATTAATATATATGGATATAAAGGCGAATGTAAGTGTATGTACCTGTTTCATTACATTGGCCACCATTCACGCGCAATTCGCCTGCTCACGGAGGAGAAATACAATAATGCCCGTAGCGTAGTCACCGTTGCTAAGTAACATCGCAGTGTGAGATTCGTCAGACGCCGGACCGCGCGAGAGGAAAGTAGCTGAGAATTGGTCCGTGCTGCATGATTCTAGACGTTTGAAGGTAAACTTTTCTTCATAGACGTAGTCACGAAAGTTTACGAAATGGTTTTTTTCCCTGGTTTCGGCGTGGCGGCACTCATGGCTGGTATAATTACAGGTAAGCTTGGCGGTGACATTTTCTCAAATTGGTCTATAGAACAAGACGTCACGCATCGTAACAAATTAGAAGGTGGGTAATGAATTTTTTGTACCTATGATTTTTTCTGTTTAATGTTGCCTGAATATATTGTGTACTGTCTTGACATGAAGCCGAAAATCTGGCAGCCCTCGTATGTTACCTTTCCCTGTATTTGTGAAATCTTTCATATTCCCGTTGCACGAACACCTCGCTAAGGGCAATTTCGGTTGCAGATTCGGGTTTAAAAATGTAAATCAATTGCCTAGTCGCCAACTAATCTATCGGAAGTGACATTTCCGTATGTGCAGTCAGCATTTGAGTTTCACAAGAAATGTTAAGTTTTAAGAAATCTGGTTCTCATGCGAATATGGCATTCTTCGTTGACAGAAAAATATGCGTTTTAGCAGCTAAAAACGTATTTTTCAATCAATTACGAAATTTTAAAGGATAACTGTTTGAAAGAATTCAAATCTTCATTCCTTCTGACATTTAATGAAAAAATTCCAACTCTCTATCTTGAGCGGAAGTAATTTAAAAAAGTAAAAACTGAAACCACTACACAAAACCCAATACGTACCGTAAAACCACCCAAGGGCCCCCTTATGGGCCCTGAGATTTTTTTACAGTGCCGCATTGATGTCCTCCTGCCTTGAACTATTACTCTCCAAAGTTTCAGTACGATAGGATTTAAACTGTTGATTTGTCTTTAAGACAGACAAACCCTGTAATTTTTATACATAAATATATATGGATATAAAGGCGAATGTAGGTGTATGTACCTGTTTCATTACATTGGCCACCATTCACGCGCAATTCGCCTGCTCACGGAGGAGAAATACAATAATGCCCGTAGCGTAGTCACCGTTGCTAAGTAACATCGCAGTGTGAGATTCGTCAGACGCCGGACCGCGCGCGAGAGGAAAGTAGCTGAGAATTGGTCCGTGCTGCATGATTCTAGACGTTTGAAGGTAAAATTTTCTTCATAGACGTAGTCACGAAAGTTTACGAAATGGTTTTTTTCCCTGGTTTCGGCGTGGCGGCACTCATGGCTGGTATAATTACAGGTAAGCTTGGCGGTGACATTTTCTCAAATTGGTCTATAGAACAAGACGTCACGCATCGTAACAAATTAGAAGGTGGGTAATGAATTTTTTGTACCTATGATTTTTTCTGTTTAATGTTGCCTGAATATATTGTGTACTGTCTTGACATGAAGCCGAAAATCTGGCAGCCCTCGTATTTTATCTTTCCCTGTACTTGTGAAATCTTTCATTTTCCCGTTGCACGAACACCTCGCTAAGGGCAATTTCGGTTGCAGATTCGGGTTTAAAAATGTAAATGAATTGCCTAGTCGCCAACTAATCTATCGGAAGTGACATTTCCGTATGTGCAGTCAGCATTTGAGTTTCACAAGAAGTGTTAAGTGTTAAGAAATCTGGTTCTCATGCGAATATGGCATTCTTCGTTGACAGAAAAATATGCGTTTTAGCAGTTAAAAACGTATTTTTCAATCAATTACGAAATTTTAAAGGATAACTGTTTGAAAGAATTCAAATCTTCATTCCTTCTGACATTTAATGAAAAAATTCCAACTCTCTATCTTGAGCGGAAGTAATTTAAAAAAGTAAAAACTGAAACCACTACACAAAACCCAATACGTACCGTAAAACCACCCAAGGGCCCCCTTATGGGCCCTGAGATTTTTTTACAGTGCCGCATTGATGTCCTCCTGCCTTGAACTATTACTCTCCAAAGTTTCAGTACGATAGGATTTAAACTGTTGATTTGTCTTTAAGACAGACAACCCTCTACTTTATATATAAATATATATATATGTTATAGGTTCTTGCAATTAAGTAGCTGCAGATTATTGGTTTCGTTACAAAAATCGATCGTTCTTCTCATATCCCTGTGTGATGCATTCCAATCTACTCCAACACCAGTTTTCCAGCAATACCTCGGAAAATTTTGCCTAAGTGCAACCTCTTCAGTTGGTTCCACGTTAAAACCGCTAGATGGCGTTGGCATGCTATAACGGAGCCCTGTGGTCTCCATGTAGCCGATTTGTTTAACGGTGTAGTACTTCACAGCTGGTTCATGGATACGATAGACTGTTTGGAAGAGACGAGGGTTATCACATGCCTCAACATTCCATATGTCGTTGAGGAAGGGCTCTATGCTACATCATTCAAGTCAATACATTAATTTTAAAACGCCTCGATACCCAATGGAGAACTTCATTCGAGAGAGTCAATTTTAAAGCCGACGAAAAGCTACTGAGTGCGGGCCAGCGGTGGGATGGAGGGAAGCAATGCTTTTTGTAAGTAGTTAACGAAATTGCAGCAAAAATATTCTCGCCAAAACACAGATTGCAACGACGTTCGACGTACCGTGGTGTCATTTCTCTTTACCGCCTCTCTCTCCCTCCAACCCTGGCATTATTACTCTGTGTTATCACTGCGAGCTCGTTGTACCACCGGAATAGGGTCATGGGTGCTTAAGCGGAGGTAAGAAATTTATTTAATCAACACCTTACATGAACTAATGGTTGTCATCTTCTTCATTCCAGTGGCGACAAGTCCTTTTAAAGGCTGGTTCCTGTCAATTAGGCTCGAAGTTAGTGATTGGCCACTTTCAGTCCATTACTCCAAAGAGGAATCTACAGGACGGATAGGGTAGGCAATTTTCTACTTCTCCTAGCCATAACCTAAAATAACCTTACGTTGCGTTTTCAACAAACCTCACATCAACTCGAGTTTTTGTACTTCCTTTTTCAGAAGAGTGGGATGAAGGCAGGCATCGCCGCTCACATAATTTCAGTTTGACAGCGCCATTCCCGCTAGATAGAGGTATTGCATCTTTTTAAGAAGAAGAAACTCCAAATTAACCGGTGGTATGTACTTCCTCCATTTATGTTATGTGGTACACTGTGGTGAAATTGATGGGGTACACAGTACTTCGTTATTGACTTACAGTTTTGGGTGAAGTTTTGCGTTCTGTACAAATTTTCCAGTACGCTACGTAACACGTTCGTACATTACTAAATGCCAATTCAGCAGACTCCTTATATCTGGTAAGGGATTACACTTGTAAGTGTCGTATCTTCAACATTTTGTGAGGTTACTCATTATGCATTTAATACCTTGCTTGGAACGATTAAATACAAAACAGTTATTCGATGGGTTACATACATACACAACTTCTTAACAAGACACAACAGAATTATGAAAACTTTTTCACCCCTCCAACTCAGAGGTTATATTTAACAAAACCTGTCCACAAGGGATGCAAAAGAAATCATAACACAACAAATTAGAAATTGCTTGCTTTTTTCATAATTCTTCACAAGTCTAACCTGACTGGTGGTTTACATTGTGTGCGAAGGCTACTCAAAACATTTGGTTAGAACCGTTGACCAGACATCCCGGTTCAGTCAAAGCCCAAATCAGCCAAAACAATCCCTTAACTTATCCACAGTTGACTGTGAATCAGTTTCTGTCATTTCATAAATCAGTGGCCACTGACAGAAGGCACGAATAAGTATTAAGAATGTTTCAGTTAAAGGTGAACAATTCCCAAAAAAATATTGCCCAAACAAATACAATAAGGCCCAAAGAAATTTATGTGAATGCAGTCATACAAATGTTTAGCTTGATCAGCATTACTTAAGAATGATTTCTCAAAAATTACTCAAACAAGGATGACAGCTTTTAACATAAACCTCTAAACCTTCAGCCAGCCATGACCATGAAAAATACTCACCCGCAAGCATTTTTATTTTCACCATTGCACAATAAGCCTCGTGGATCTCACCTAACGGCTGTTCACAGACTTAGGTTGGAATTACACCCTATAATCCCACTCTAAAAGACCATTGTCCATTATAATTTCATTTAAACACCTAAAAATGGCTTTCACCCTTCATTTCTCTGTGCAGGCCAAACTTTTTTATAACATAATGCCACTAGGTGTTTCATTTTCCTCATCGCCAAAATTTTCTATCTTAAACATTTAGTGCTAAAACTCAATACATACCTTTTTCTTATGCCATTAGTAGCTTCATATGAGAAACATTTTAAATACAAAATGGTGAGGAACTGGGTAAGAAAATACACAACTTCTTAACATGAAACGAATAAATAATGACATACATTTCAATAACAGCATGTCATTAACAATGTATTCCTTTCTTCCAAATTATTCAATATCTGACCAATTGTGAGAGTGTTTATGATGTGAGTAATGTTTTATTTATTTTGGATTCTATATTTATTACTTTAACTTCCTGTGACTTTAATAATGTGTCGGGATATTACAGAATGATCTGCCAATGCATATAAAATGTTCTTTGTGGTGGTACATGATTGTTGAATAACAGCTCCATGCTCTAGATACTGAGACATTACTCCTGCATATGTTCCAACTTTTGCCATTCCATGGATTTCATATTTCAGTCTTATTTCTTCTTGAGTTATGGTTTACATTTTTTTATGCACCCACAGGTTTTGTGTTATTATTCCTCCATTGGCTACTTCAACATTTGTACTCATCAGAATTGTCTGTTCAGATAATCCTTGACTATATTTGATGCACTTCAAGTTGTTGGTGTTTCATTTTGATACTGTATTTTCTCTGGTGTCTGTAGTTACTATTGTTTGGATTTTTCACCACTGCCATTAAAATGCATGCAATAAGTTTTTCTGTGAGTCTTACTCTCAATGCTGATTGGCGTTGAAATTGGTCATGTTGATACTGGTATTCTGCGGAACTCAGCTGAATGGCTCTATATTTAATGACTGTTGCTGTATCGCTTTATGTTTTAAGGGATGTACCCCATGACCTCTAGTTGTCCACCCTGATTAACCATCAACACCTTTCACCTGCACTCTTAGTGTCATACATAAGTTCCTGATTATTTTTCTATGTCATCAATGTATCCCCATTTTCTCAAGTATCTCAGTTGGTGTACCCAATGTACTCAGTCGAAACCCTTTTCAAATACATTTTCAATGAAGCTTGCAAATATATCCAGGTTATGCAATTAATACCTTGTACTGTATCTTCTCTGATGTCTGTAGCAGCTATTGTTTGCATTTACAATCATTGCAAATTAATATTCATTACATTAGGTTCTATTGTCAAAGTAATACATGTATGTTTCTTACGGTCAGAGGTATAATCACCGCAATCGCATCCCGAGCTCACATTCTCCCATCGCCCAAACTGGTCATTGGCCAAGTAGTAATTGGCTTTTCTCTCCAACCCTCCATTATTGTTAACAAATATTTGGCTGCGTGTAAAATTAAAGTCATAGTTCTGTTGTCCTCGCTATGCACTGCATTCTTCTTTTTTGGGATAGCATTCGGGACTGTTTTCAAAAGTTCCCCTGGCCATTTTCCACCAATTTTTCTATGCCCTGTTGCTTATTCGCCAATTGATTTTTTACGTCCATGTATTTTGTCTCACATAGGTCAGTGCATATCATCACTGGTTTTCTAAGCTCGTCCTCAACTGCATTGTACATCATGTGGGTCAGATGCATGATTTGCCGCCTTAGTTGGGTGAATATGATACTCATGTGATAAACCATGAAGTGATTAGTCCCATCTCTCTAATTATTGGTGTAGAATTCAGGTGGATTGGCCTAATTATACGGTCTGTTTGTTCTCGTCAATGAATTTTAATTTCTAGATATGCTGAGTGAACATGAATAGGTGAATTCACACCACATGTTTTAATCCCTGTACCGGATAGACAATTAGTTCAGTTACTATTGTAATAACTTGAAAAAAGTAGAAATATGCTGCAAGATATTTACAATGTTAACATTTACGATGATATGCAAGCAACTTTCTCACTCTGTGCAAATTTCTCTGCTCGTTATGGAAGTTTCACCAGGGTCAAATTTTAGTTCTCCAAGAAATATAGACATCTGAGGGATGAAAGCTGACTTGTAATGGAGACCTTCATGTGGTGTATGGCTACAGAGTTGAAATGGCTTTCTGTACTAAAGGAAGTTAAGCTGGATTGAGTTGTAGCACAAGCGAAGGTATCACAGAGTTGTATGGCATTCATTAAGTACAAAGGTTTGACACTTTCACGTGGCACTTTGATTCCATGGTGTTAATTCCTCTGGAAAATAGATATTCTTATGGGCTCAGTCTAGCTGAGTTGTGGTTAACCTAAAGTTTTCCACAGCTGAGTTATTTACAACGTGATATATCACATTTATGCAGTGGGTGCGAGTATCTCAATGATTCATTCATTTATTTACACTGTGAAAGAAATAGATTGAATAGCCGACAGAGAAATCATTAAAATATGTGGAAAGCGTTCCATTACCCCGGGATTTGTAATACTTGAATCAAACTGACCAGATTTTGCAGAGAATATCATGGCCTGTTTTTTTATCATATATTGGCGTTTTGGATTTGCTAACTGCTTGGCTACTTTCGTTACCCACGGGGGCTATGTGGTAACTCAAAAGAAATTTTCGCAGTTTTCTCTGCAAATTATTGAACATAAAATATATTTCGTAGATATAACATTCCAAAATCATCCGATTACCACAAATAATTCCAAGATTCAGCGATGGAAAATGTTTAATGGAATCATCTCCTAACCGCCCATGTTAGTTTCTTGTTCCATAAGAATTAAATCCCTTATTAGATATATGACTGATTTGGGAGAAAATCCTTCAGAAATAAGTTTTCCCGGTTGAAACGCAGTTTCATTAACCAAAATTACGTGCTTCCCGTTGGTTCGGCGTGAAATCCGTTAGATGGCGTTGGCATCTTCGAAAAGCTGTACGACCACGGCCTGTAAAGACGAGCGAACATGCACTTTGAGAGCGTCGCGAAATGCGTAGAATTATGAGAATACCTGCGCGGATGCATCAGCGATATATGTGAAAATAGCGCCTGCACTAATTCAACAGTAACTGCCCACTAAATAGTGTTAAATATAGTTTTAAATAGTGCAATATCGTGCCCCGTCTTCAAAGGGCATCTTTGCGGTGCGCGCGAGGCGGCTTCATTTATTTCCCATACCCCCCCCCGCGACTCTCTCCCGCTCCTTGGAGGGGAGGTGCCACCCCTACCGCCCCCACCTCCTCCCATCGTACAGTGGACACACTGTTTCTGGCGGCGCCGGAAGTTGACGGGTAAGCTTACTTTGTTGCCTAGGGAAATGTCCGAAATTACATAGCGTTAACGTAATTCCTTTTCCGGTGTCAACGACTCGTTGAGAAGATTCTTTTCTGACCCAGGCGAACGTAATTTGTGTAAGCAAAAGGTCCTATTTATGGACAGCTGATTCCTATGGAAATACTGGCCGCGATATAAAATTAGTATGTCTCTGTATATTCACCCTGTAGTGACCTGTTTGTATGCTACGCTTGTAGTTGAAACGGAACCTCAAACCAAATTATGTTTTTCTATTTCATCTTTCAGTTTGGGACGACTGGTTTCAGAGATGTCGTCGACAAAGACCGTGACTAGATTGTGTGGGTGGCGGAACGACGGAAAGAATATACCGAACAGCTGTTTCGATGGTATGTGTTACTTTTTAATTCATTTGTATCGTCAATAGAGAAGAGGCGTATTGCCTAAACAATTAATCGTGTGTAACGTATTTCGCGTGCGGGTTTGTCGGTGGAATGTGATTTTAATGTCATACCACAGTTTCTTAGTCATTAATGACAGTTTTTTGTGTGGTGTGAGTGATTCCGTGTGATTATGAATAATAACGGCAATGAATAGGCGTACATCAGACGTATCAAGAATACGTAGAAATGAAGTTTTCGCGTTCGCCGGGAAATGCTTTGCTGTTTGATAATTCGTATCGAAATTTGGCCTTCAGTCTTTCAGATGAGTGTTTGATAATTTTGAACGTTAACGCCGATAACTCTGAATTCCTTGCGAAACGTAAGGAAAGCAGCTTTCTTCAAAGGGTAGCTTTCTCACGTGTAGAGAATGTTAGCATTCAATGACGATGTCAAGAAAGTGTAGAGAAATTGTAACAGCCGGAGGGGTGAGTCTGCAGCTGGTCTACCCCATTGACTTTTACAGGTTTTTATTGCGTAGGTGCTTGAACACTTTAATTGTATCGGTGACGTCAGTCGACTAACAGCTTCGCTTAGTGAACAATATTTAGCAGCGACTGGGCGAGAATTCGCGAAGTGGTGAATATTTTTATGTAACACATCGTCGTGAGTGCTAGGTAAAAATTTTTGACGGGAGTTGAACATAGTGGTTTGTGTCGTAGTGGGCATTCATATTAATTTTCCGACGTTGATGGTATTGTGTCGGGAGGCGAGATATCGCGGTGTAACTTACAAATGAAGAACCGTGGAGACGGAAGGTGGAAGTGACGTTACGTAGAGGCAACTAATTTTTAAGTACATTCCAAATGGAAATCGAAAGAAATATTTGATAAATTCTTCCAAAAAGTAAGAATTGATAAATATTTACCGGTCGTTCGGAGGCGATTTATCAGATGAATGTGGCTTCTAACTTCATTGGAACGATGTTGAGCGTAATCAGAGTTTTCGGTGACCTATTTTCAGCTGTGAAACATTCGAAATTAAATCTTGCAACCGAGAAGCCACGATCTAGGTACACAGTATTACCGTGATATGAAAATATGCAGGAAATGTGATTTATAAGATAGTTTTTTCCAGGATTTTCTGGCACAATTTCCACGGTATGAAGGCGAATGTAAGTTTATATACCTGCTTCATTTCATTGCCCACCATTCACGCGTAATTCGCCTGCTCACGGAGGAGAAATACAATAATGCTCGTAGCGTAGTCACCGTTGCTAAGTAACATCGCAGTGTGAGATTCGTTCGACGTCGGACCAGGCGAGAGGAAAGTAGCTGAGAATTGGTACGTGCTGCATGATTGTAGACGTTTGAAGGTAATCTTTTCTTCATTGACGTAGTTACGAAAGTTTACGAAATGCTTCTTTTCCCTGGTTTCGGCGTGGCGGCACTCATGGCTGTTATAATTACAGGTAAGCTTGGCGGTGACATTTTCTCAGAATGGTGTATAGAACAAGCCGTCACGCATGGTAAGAAATTACACGGTGGGTAATATATTTTTTGTGGTGATGATTTTTTATGTTTCCGTTTCATGTTGTCTTAGCCTGAATATTATGTGTACTGTGTTGACATGAAGCCGAAAATCTGGCAGCCCTCGTATGTTATCTTTCCCTGTATTTGTGAAATCTTTCATTTTCCCGTTGCACGAACACCTCGCAAAGGGCGATTTCGGTTGCAGATTCAGGTTTAAAATTTAAAGCAATTGCCTAGTTGCCAACTAATCTATCGGAAGTCACCTTTCCGCGTTGCAGTCTGCATTTAGTTTCACACGAAGCGTCACGTGTTAAGTGTTCGCAGTATTTAACAAGAAATATAAGTTTCAGTGGAGAGTAGGGTTTTTTGTGTGGAGGAGGTTGTTAATCTGTTCAAATAAGAGTCATGCTGGTGGAGGGTGTCATAACTGAGGATAGAATGGAGTGATCTTCTACTCGGCTGGATGTAGATGTGGGATATTGGACGGTAAATGGATGTCTGATCCTTAACGTCTCCTTGTAAAAATGGGCGCGAAGATAGCAGTAATGGATTCTTTGTAAATGAATCGGTCCCCGGCTCCAGAAAAATTCAGCTGCCCGCGGACATGTTGATCGCAAGGAAATGTTGTGATCGGTCTGTGAACTATATAACCCAGCGACGAGACGATAATTGGCGGATCGGAGATTGAATGTAATGTTACACGTCGCCGTGAGTGCGCGTTGTGAACTTTCAACTGTGTTAAGCGTGAATTAATGAAGACATGTGTTTGGTTTTGGACATGCAAACGTATTACACAGCATAGACGGTTAAGGTTTCGGGAAGCGAAGTAGGTACTATGAATTGGAAGTTTAATCGGAAAAGGAAAACAAAAAATATTTAATGAAATGAATGTTCGAAATACGAGTGTGGCATATGGATATGTGCAATGTCCCGCACTTATTATGAAGGTAGTTGTGCATCGCCAGTCAGTTTTCAGCGAGTAATTTTGAGCTGCACGAAAAACTCTCAATAAAACGTTGCAACCGTGAAGGGGCGATGTATGTCATAAGTCTTTCCGAAAAGTGATAGAATCCAGCAATCGCGTCTTGTACAATAGTTTTTCTTGGCTTTTGTGTCACTCTTTCCACGAAGCAAGGCGTAACTAAGAGTATGTGCCTGTCTAATTTTATTGCCAAGCCTCCGTATTCGCGCGTAATTCGCCAATTCTCGGTAGGAGAAGGACCACACAACAATACTCGTAGCGTAGTCACCGTTCCTTAGTAACCTCGCAGTGTGAGATTCCATGTCGGTCCACGCAAGATGCAAGTATCTCAGAATGGCACGTACTGTTTGATTGTAGACGTTTGAAGGGAATATGTTCTTAATGGACGTGTTTATCGAGGTATACGAAATGGTTCTTTCCCCAGGTTTCGACGTGACGGCAGGAATGATTGGAATAATGACAGGTAAGCTTGGTGTTAATATTTTCCCACGGTTGTCTGTGGTTCTTCGTACACGCATCGGTGAAATGTTATCAATTTTTCGGTTTCAATACTGTGTATACTGTGATGAAATGAAGCCGGTAATCTGTTAGTGCTCGTATGATTCCTTCACCTGTAATTGAGACACGTAATATTTTCTGCTGCGGAACTTCCGTCTCGCGAACAGTGAATTAGGTCGTTCAATCGTGTAGAAATTCGTGCAAGCGCAATCACCAACCAACGTATGGGAAAGCTTTTCTCCCTAGGTCATGTTATTAACGTTTGCATTTGACGCGAAGAGTCGTGACCAATGTTGTGTTGTGATTTACAATATAAATCCCCCGACTGTCAAATGATGCACTTAAGGATACTTATTCAGTAGATACCTTTCTTCGTTGCGGTGCGGGAAAGTGGTATGCGTAGTAGTTATTGAATGATTGGAACGTGGAAAATATTGGAAATTCACCGTAGTTCAAACAGGTATTATGGCACTGGTACCTCCCGCTCGGAAACATGATTTAAGGCCTATATTCCATAAATGTAAGGTTGCCCGAAAGTAAATGATCCGAACTTCCAACGATATTGGGTGATATCAATAGTCGGACAATGTTTATGGTACAAGAATTACAGTCATCATGCCCGTTCCTAAATCTGTGACGCTGCGAAATTCAATTCTCGTCGTGCTTCGTGAATACACATTTGTGGTGGTTTAATAGGTTGGCTTAGTCCGTGGTATCGGTGACTGCTTTGCCGTTTAATGCAATACATACTCGGCTGTCGAATATTCGCCCTGAAACTCTGTCGCGTTAGACGGAATATTTTAGGGTTTTCAATTTTGAAAAATGTGCCCGCGATGTTAGGTAAAGGCAAGGATAAAAGAAGTCAGGAATGAGCAGTTAAATGTTCCGAGTGGAAGTTTTCAGGTTGTCATGAGCCATGTAGTTAATGTTCGGATTTAAGTACGTGATAACAATTTATTTCAGAATCACCTGCGTCAATGTTTCCGATCGCAGGTATATTTTTCCAACGTTCAGTGATAATTCGTGCAAAACCTGTTATTTTTGGCTACTAGCAAAAGAAACGCCGTCACTTCGCGTTTTCTTTCGTATCGCCGTTTGTGACATGTAGGAAATAGGAAAAACGGCGTACGCACGTAAGTTAAGTGTTGTTAACTGCAATGAAATGGTTTTTGGAAGTAATGCACAATGCGTGCAACTTTATTGTTTTGCAAGAAGTGGGAAATGTGTTAGGGCATTTTGTTAGTAACAGATGATATCAGTGTCATCTTATGATATTATTCCTAAGAAATGTACAGAGATGTTGTTCACATCCTGAGCAATTTAGCTGACTAGGATTAGACTTTGTGCGTCGAAAAATCTGAAATCGTTCGTTAAGGAATGTCGGCATCAGTCA
>CAUJGU010000169.1:0-25699 GCA_963169105.1 Ceriagrion tenellum | reverse complement strand
ACTCGAGAAAGCTTTTGACATAATGCCATTAAATCATAAGCTAAATGTCACAAACATTCGTGAAATAATTATCACTACTTAGTTCCCTATGCAAATGATTTTTACTTTGATATCGTTTTATTTTCAAATTTTCGCCATGTTTAGAAGAGTTATGAAAAGCAAGTTCTGCATTTTTATGACACTTAAGCTTTGTAAATCTGCGGCTTATCAGGATGTGCAACTGGTATGGTCGTTGTTTCTAACATCTACGCCGTTAAGAAGATAGGGGGCCCGATTCCAATCACCGTTTCTTTATCACTTAATCACAGATAAAATGAGTAAAAGACTCACACCAGTTAAAAAAATCCTTCACAGGTCACTGTTTGTGATTTCATTCCCGTCACCTGCTGGATATGTGAACTTCAGAAGAAATATTATTTCGTTCCAATTACTAATCGCATGTTGACAAATTGGTCATGATCCGACCATTTTCCTTATCTTGATCATCTTGGAGTATACCAGGTTTCTGGTTCTAAACGGCGATATTTTATGGACCGATGGAATATTTATGAGGAGGTCATGGAGAATGATACCGAAAGAAATAGAACCTCAGATCACGGTTCGTGGAGAAAGAACGAACGCTTCATCTGCGGCCCATGACATGACATTCGCTTGCAATGACGGCGCTTCACCAATCCAATTCTTATCAACGTCTCCAACATCTACACAGTAAGGTTGGTAGCTGGCCCGACCGTGCTTCCACTCGCCCTTTCATTATTGGTCAATTATAGTTAAAAAGAGCAAAGGACATGGTCCATTTAAGAAATCCTTCTTAGGTCACTATTTGACCTCGTCGCCTACTGGATATACGAAATTGGGAAGAAACGTTATTTCATTCTTAGCCAAACGGTTTAAACGCTCATTTAAGTTTGATTAAGAAACATTAACTCATGACCAAGTTCCTTTTCACTTCGGCGATTCACGCTTAAAGTTCTATTCCGCAAAACAATTATCCAGGAAATAAAGTAAGCGATTAATTTTTTTTACCCTTCCAAGCATAATCTCTTCGCATCGTAGGTGTTATGCTGAACGCCATTGTAATCAATGATATCCTTTAAATCACCTTTGGTAAGCTAAAACATAAGTTAATGAAAAACCTCGTATTAAAAAAGTGATATTCGCATCACTCCACGATTTTGGTAAATTTTTATTCACAACAGTGTGAAATAGAAACTTCATCCTAAATGGTCAACGCGGAGATATTCGAGATCCAGAGTTCTCCATTACATTATTCAGTTATTTCCTTTCTCTCTGCAACTTACCACATACTTACTTAAAAACGAAGTGAGATTAACTTTTGAAGCGTAATTATGTAAAATGTAAAGAAATATATTTTATAATCGCTTTTGGTTAACAAAAAAATGCACTAAATTTAATCAAATACACTAATTTCTAGGGGTTGAAAAAACTGTCTTCGATGGGACGCTAAGTAGCTAATTTACTCCGTCGGGTTGGCACACAAGTTTAAAATAGTGCATACACTACAGGATAAAAAGCTATTTTTTTAAAACGTATTTATTTAATATTCATTTTATTTTCGATTTTTTATGACTGAATATTATATTGTCACTAGAAATGAACCTATTTACAAAATTTCAGATCTCTAGCCAGTCAGAAAGGTAGTTAAAAATTGATTACAAAATTTGATTCTGACACACAAGACCCTGACACACAGGACCCTGACACACAAGTGAAGTTAAATAAAAGCGGTCAATTGATTGAATGGGGAACTTAGAAAGAGGTAGGGGGTCACAGAAAAAATCTGCTGCAGCTGAGACTGAAACCTAACTCCTCTCTTTGGCAAAATCCTCATAACGACAATAAGTTTCTCGCAGACTAATATTTCCATACTTAGATCCTTTTAAACATGTGGTGATTTTGAAACTGAGTGCATCAGGATCCAATTCATGCTTATATTGTGTCATCTACACGTATAAAAATCTAAAGGACTCAAAGTTACTCACGCCATAGCAATGAAATCTGATTCATTTGGTTATTTATCTTGTAGAAATCAGGGATAGCAGTGATGATATATCAAGTATAATGTATCAAGACCTGGTTTCACAACGAATTCACCGTAGTCATTAATGGATAAGGGTTGGTTCCAGTAAACTTTCATGAAGTTAACCCAACAAGATCTTGGAATAAAATTAAAGACAAGGCTTCCGTGGGGATTTTATTTTAAGATTTCAATTTTTCAGGTTTACTTATGCAAAGAACTATACTTCATATAATGATATTTCGCGGAAGATGGCTTCATTGGGTTGAAGTGTCTTAGCGGTTCATCGCAGGTCTTATCTTATTAAAAAAAATATTTTTTGTTCAACTGCTGTGTGTTCCAATACCATTAATCAGATTACGATAAAACTTTGATGGATTGTTGCACCCATGCCCGCTAAGGTTTCTAAATTATTAAAACCATTGTACACTAGGTGAATTGTGAATCGCTCCAACAAATGAGTTTCGGCATGCGAGTTTCTCAAACAAGAGAGGAACCTCAAGCAAGCAACGAAGCAGATCGTTTACGATTGGCTCAATCACGTCTATCAGAATCATATCAGTAAGAAATGATTTGTGTTAAAAAGTACGCTAAAAGATACTAAAAGTACTAAGATATTCGAGTGACTTTACTAAGCATTTAGTAATGTAGATGGGAAGACTGCTCTAATACTGGGACGAAACAATTATTCCTAGTATATACTCAATGAGAACCTGGTAAGTATTTGCTTAGTAAGTAAACTGGTAAGTATTTGCTTAGTGAAAGACCAATAACCAATTTTCCACCTATTCAAGAACGCCGAACGTACGCATTATTTTAGGCCATTCTTGATTTTCCTAAGCTTTTCCGTAATCTTTCATCGAGATAAGGAAGTATTTTTGCGCGAGATAACAGTTGGCGGCGCAGTGGCTGGCCGTCGCTGATAAGGACATCCGGTCGGTCGCCGAGCTGGGAAGGGAGAGAGTTGAGGAAATCGGATGAGGATATTCTTGAACGGATTGCGTTATCTTCCGATAACTCGCTGTTCCTTATATAATTCTAGAAATTCTCAAATGCGCAGCTTTTCTACCCCTCTCACTCCACTGCCAACAGTACGAAGGTAATTCATTGGTCAAATGCTATACAAGGAAAAGAACGGTCCCCCTCCTCCTGCTCCGTTATCTGCCGGTCGGCTGACATTAAAAGGCGGCGCTCCAGAAGCCAGACATTCAAATCATCGACTCGACTCGAACACCGAGAAGGACAGGACAGGAGAGAAAACTCTGACCACTCAGCCATTGCAGCAGCAGATCATCTCAGACCACGACTACGTACTTCGCTCTCAAGAAGTCAACGCCAGCAAAAGAGGACATTCTCTCTACTCACACGGTATGAACTGTTTTAATTTTTTAAAAATTAATCTTTAATTCTCAGTGATGGAATGCTTGGGAAATAAGCTCTTCAGTAGACCCGACCTGCATGATAATTGGATTATACAGAACAACACGAATATTAAATGTATTTTAGTCTCAAAGAACTTGTTGTTTGAACAAAACACTTTCACATATCACAATTTCATACGAATGTCAGATATTTCCTGAGATTTGTTTCAATTTCATTCCAATTATATATTGACATGAAACATAATATGCTATCCTTTCTTTCAGGTTACAACGTTTGGCGACTTGGAGATATTTTCTTTGGCCCTAAACAAAAGAGGAGGAATCTTCAACCTTTCAACAGAAAAAAGGAAGTAAACCGGTGATTTCAAGAAGGTCTACCCTCTTTTCCGGTTTTAACTGGAAACGAAGATCTCAGCAAAAGGACGCTTTTGAAGGACGAGGGGATATTTATAAGGTACGCCACTCTTATTTCTGTTGTAACTGTTCTTTGCCTCGGCCTCTGTAAAATGATAGACTTCTTTCACTAAAAATTAGTCAGTTTAAGCCAGAATTTATTTTCTTATTTCATGAGATTGTAACAAAAACTGATTTGCATCAAATCGAATGCCAGTTCTACATAAAAAGCAGTAAGCAAGTTCATGTTTTTCTTTTCTTTAAATTATGTTGTGCATTGATAAAAGTTTTATTAACTTATTTATTATTTATTTTATACGATTGGAAATACATGGCTTCAACAAGTTTTTGGTAATATGTTTTGCAAGAATAAGGAAAAACTAACTTGGCATCGACAAGGTGTTGTAGTGATTTCGAAAAAAAATTCATAATTCATCTTTGAAACAAACTCTGCGTCTCATGACTCGATGTTTTTAGCCATTGCAGGTTTTCATGTTATCGGCAGGTACATAATTTCACAATATTTTATAACTTTTAGACTCTGTGGGATCATTCACGCGATAAGGCGTAGTCATTATTGATTATTGTATCTGTAGTAGGCTATATTTGGTCCCTTAAATGCCATTTGGACTACTTTTTGTACCAAAGTTGAAAGTATTTTGTAATACTTTCAACTTTGTGATTTTTTGCCCACATACAATATATGCACTTTATTTTAGGTTTCATATTTTTTTCGCATAAGCAAAAAACTTCTCATAGATTTCTTGCATCTCTTTTACTAACATTAAACATGAATTTACATTGCATGAATATAAAAAACACGAGAGGATTTTTTAGGGTTATTGGATTAATCTGTTTTAGCCCTTTTTATTATAGGACATGTAAATAATTGTTTTATTTGTGTCCATTTCTATTGTCATTTCGCATTTACGAAAATATTGTGGGTTTGTCCCATGAAAAGTGAATTTTAAAAATATTTTTGGGATATATTTTGATAAAGTAAGCATAAATAGGTATTCCACACATATACTTCTTGCGATGCATTTAAAACTTCAATGCAAAAAATTTAGCAAATTCCTTCCAGGTCGTAAATGAATCAAATATTCAACTCTGAAATAAATTAAAGCAGTTAGGCATATATAAATATAATACCATGGTGTTTACACTGACAACAACGCCAAAAATCATCCATTGTTCATTGTGTTTAAAATGAATGCCAATGATTTAATTGCTTTCCTTGATATTGTGTATTAAGCAAAATATTATAACAAAAAGATGAAAAATATAAAAAGTTATTATTCATCAAAGCGTTCTTTAGCCTTATTGCATTCAATGGATTCTGACTGAGTTGTAAAATCGGTATTTTACATTTTTGTAGTGCGAAAGAAAGGTAATTTGCTATTTGCACTACAGTTTCTTTGAAAGAATGACGTTTGTATTTATTCTGGGCTAAAATTTCACTATGATATGCTCTCACTGAGGACTAAGTTAATTCCTTTAACCGTGGCAGATATAACATGCAAAGAAACAGGAATTTTTAAATATCATAAATACTTTGCCTTTGAATGGAAGAACATCTCTTTCAACAGCTCAAGACAAAATAGTTTTTAATGCTTTTGTCGCAATTCCCATTAGTTTTCTGTGCGACTACCTCTGGGGCCAGTCAGAGAAATATAATATTTGATAAAGATTGGACGTTTATATTTGTTAGAAATAACATAAATTAAATTCAACCTATATAAAGGCATGCGCTTCGACTGGTGTTCAAAACCGGTTCTATTCATTTCACGCAAATTCCATTTATTAGTCCAGGTTCGATGGCGTCCTCATTCTCTTAGAATACTTTGAGTTATGAAGAAACTACACTCACAATACTACACTTAATACTATCGGATATAAAATGTGATATACAATATGACGCATCGTATCTAAGTGCGTCGCACTCAACACGTTTTGACAAATCCTAAGCAGCAGTTTTGAAGGACATTCAGTCAATGTTATTGTATTTATGTACGTTTTCTCACTGTTAATTAGGTATGGGACGTTGTTCTTAATTTTTCGGACATTTATTCAATTCCTTTCGATGATGAGTTTTTTCTGCCACGGTCAAGTTTAAGAAATCAGCGTTTCTTTGAGTGATTCACTTTCAAGTAATGAACAATTTACAATATTTTTTCATTTGTTACATTTCTCGCAACACAGAATTTGCGTGGGGAAATTCAAAATGTAACACTGGGTCTGTTTGGTATTCTCAAGATTTTTGTTGCCTGAGAAAACTCTTCTAAATATTCGTTCATTCCCATGAAACATCATAAAATTAATATTTTTCTCTTTTGGTGCTTCTTATTTTAACCATCAATAGTCTATCATGTATCAGATATAGGCTGGTAACTTGGTTTGTCAATTTTAAATTCATAATTATTGCCACCCCACTCTTTGCACTCTTCTCTCCCCCACTATATATCACATTGAAGCCATCACTGGTAATTTATCCATTTCCTCTCCATCTATTCTTATTATCACGACTACATCTATCGAATTGTCTTTCAATACTGTCTTTATTTTTTCGAGTTTACCCATCTTAAGTAATGTTCTCACATTCTTTGTTCCTATTTTCATATATTCCTTTGATTTAGGCTTGATGGGATATCGTTTGCTGACGAACGGAGAAGCCCTTTTTCTCCTTCTGCCCGATCTTGGGTTACAAAGCCCATATTTAGTAATTCTCTCATTAGTACAATCCATTACCCATGGCTGCGAAACTTGACATATCCATGTCGATGTAAAATTAAATGGTTTCTCGTTTCCTTCTCCATTCTATGCCGTTGGCCAGCTTTGTGGCTCATCCGCCTTTAGGGACCATTCTTAGCCCCTAGGACAACAGAGTGCTCCGTCTCCATCAATAGATGTAGGAGAAGATTTATGCTGGCCTTCACACGGTCTCTAGAGCCACGATTGCTGCCCTAAGGGTCCCACTCCCCACCACGAGGAGGTATGGTTAGATTTATTCTCTTCATTGAGGACTGAGACCAAATCCGCTTTTCTCACCATCTCCAGAACGTTAGGGGACTTCATTATAGTAGGACATACAATTTATCGTAACGTTTTGTAACCCTCTAATAACATGCGGGGTGTGTTTAGGGATCTTCAGGGAACCAATGTGTACAAAGACACATACTTTAGTTACTATCCTTTATTCTGAGTTACCTCGCGTACATCACCGGCAAGCGTCCCCTTTATTCTCGAGGGCGCGCTCCTTTGCCGTCCCGGCGTCACCACGAGACATCCTCCGGGGCGAGCTACCATTGGCTTGCGATGTCGTCAGTCGTGTCGCGCGATCAGGGGCAAAGGTCATAGCTGACTCCATAAGTGGGAGTGAGGAACGGATGACGTGCTAACCAAAGGGGGAAAGTAGGAGGAAGAAAAAATTGCCATCTCAGGTCTATGGGAGGTGGGGAAGGCAGAGGCGAAAATGAAGTTTGCTCTGCGATCTTACAGTATGAATGCATCACGCTAAATGCGTTGTGCTACATCCTAAGAAGCAGGTTTAAAGGGCAATCAATGGGCGTCATTATCGTCGTGTTTACCCTCTTAAGTTTCCTTACAGAAAGTTGAAATTAATCTTTTGCGTATTAATTCAATTGCTTAAGACAAGTAAAGAATTTTCTGCCTCGGTATCGTTTAAGCAATCATCTCTTAGTCGAGTGATCCCTTTTTAAGAGCCAAAAAATATGCTCGATGTTTTCTCGGTAATATTCCTCGTTACAGCGTATTTGCGTAAGGAATTTTTAAAATGTGTCACTGTGTGTATTCATGGCATTCTCAATACTGATATTGCCACAGAAACCTCTTTTAAAACGTTTAATCATTCCTATGAAATATTATTAATTAGATATTTATTCTCCTTTGGTGATCCATGTATTTAGTGTAGCATCATGATGTTTCGGAACGCATGTTTATAACAAGAGAACGTAAAGGTTTCCTAATTTTTTAAAAACTTATGTTCAAAAGTGATAATTACGTAACACAGCTGTAATGTAGTATTTTAAGAGGAAAATATTTCTCGTTGTTTATTTTCTGCATATTTTCACAAAAACTTACTTAAAATATATAAGGAATGACAATGTTTCTTGTATATAGTTGTAATTCGCACAAGAAAATTAATGCCTTGAAGTCACTAACCAGCTGTATAACAATCTTTGTAAAAGGATAATTTCAATCAATTTTTAACGCCTCTGGCAAGTAAAGTTAAAGTTAATTTCATTAAAAATTCATTTCCATTATATATTTAAAATTAGGATAGAAATTTTGCTTGCTGAAATTACTTTTGGAGGGCAAAGAAATTTTGCATAAAAGCGCCTATGGCTACCTTCTTATTTTTTTTTATCAAGTTTCTTTAATGTTTTGTCATTAATGTGTAGTTCCACAGCTGTTTACAAAATAAAAATTATTCTTACTTTGAAAAAATTCACTTTTGAATAATACTGGCCGGAGTCCATGGACTTATTCTCGTACCAGGCTGTTAGCATATTTGTCGAAGATTAGAATGTTTGTTAGATTTTTTTAAATCAACCGATTTTCAAAATGATTTTTAACCTTAAATATATATTATGTCCATTATAATATTGTGTCGTGTACTCTTTTTGAGGACGACTGGTTTGGTACTAAGCTCTCAAATATATGTAAATAAAATGTATGCTTTCGTAAAGAAATGTTATTCATGGCGTTATATTCGTAAGTCGTGCAGGACTGATAACGCCGTGTAAGGCACATGGCGGAATGTTGTAGTTAGGTCCGAATATCAATGCCCATTTGAAAGTTTATTTCATTTTCCCAAGGAATAGGGCCAGGCTGAAAAATAATATTAAAATCTCTCGTTTGAGACGACAATAAAATCGAATGAATTTAGTTGTTTGTGCGTTTAATTGAAGACTTTACCATTGGCAGATCAAAAGGCGGACATATGTCTAATTTCTGGTAGAAACGATATAACTTTGCATAGTATTACGCGTTATATCATAAAAGACGCGTACCGAAATCAAGTAAACACAATGAGGTAACGAGGGCGCGATATATTAAATGAAATGAAATCAGCAAGGCACGGTGTTAATTAAATGTTTCTGGTTTTTTCAATATTGAATATCATCTAAATAACGAGTTTAACATATAAAGTAAAGTACCTACTCATCATTAAATAAACGACTCTTTCTCATTTGGAGAAAATTCTACGTGGCTAGTAAATTCAAATAATATAAGATTTAACTCACATATTTGCTAGAGTAGATCCATTTTATAACTGATTTTCACTCAATATCCCATCGTTTGTTAATAAATGAAGAAACATTAATTATTTTTCCGCTTTCTGCAAATTTTCAGTGTCCTCACATGAATCAGGCCACGAGGAAGTATTTCAGTAACTTATTCAGGGAAATTACATTATACAGTTTTTCAAATGTTATTTTTTTTAATTTCACAGTAGTTATATTATTATTTAATTTGTGATAACTATCGTTATTATATCTCCCTGACTTCAAAGATGGAAAATTTTGTCTCGTTTTTCAAATTAGTCAAACGGACAAAGTGCAAAAAATGTTTGCGTATCACAGGGAATATAAACTTGACCTACCATCAAATCAGACGGGGTGCATTATTAAGTCATCAATGCTAAGGCAATACTAAACACGAATACAGTACTTAGCCTCTCTATGATGTCCATACATCTTCCGGATGAAAGGCTTGTAACACGTATTTCCTTCGTTATTGTTCTTCTACTTTGTATTTTGCCCCAGCTTGCTCGTCGCAAAAGAAAATACATTAAACGTAGCAGGTTTAGAGATACGGTTGCAATTTACTTAACAAAATGAAATATTCAATTTACAGACAATTTAAATTATGAAAATAATTACTTACATCCTAAGGTCATGACCAACTGTATATTCCAATTTACACACAAATTTGGCATAATGAATAATTATTCCTTCTTTTAAGCATATAGTCCAATTATTTGCCACACTTCCCCACTTAAACTTTTCACAACATCCAATCACAAACTTAATTCTTGGCCAATCAAAAACCTCTTGCCTTATGGCTTCTTGTATCTTATATGAAAATAAAAGTTTGTAGTTACAACCCAACAGTTCGACGACACAGGTTGGCTTGTCCCTCTGTGGTCTGGAAAATCCTCTCAGCCTGCGTAGTGTTCGTCCTTGGCGGGCCCTCAGCTCTTGGGTCTCGTCCCGTTGTAAGATCTCCCGTTCCTCTCCTTTATTCCAGCTCCTTTGTCAATTCTCCTTTTCTACGTGGGCTATGTCTCGCACGACGCCACACTCTGGAACTTCTTCCTACCAAAACTTGCGTGCTGTCCTGGCACGGCCGTACACTCCGACGGTTTTATCTACAAAAATCCCTGCGTGCTGTCCTGGCACGACCGTACACTCCGACGGTTTCCTCTACACTCCTCAGCTCCTTTTGTTGCCGACGCTTCCACTCCCTCGGTCTATTGTTTATTCTCAATTCACAATATGGTGGGTCCCTTATTGTTATAATAAGACATGAGGTGGGAAAAGAAAAATGGCGAGGCCAGCGTTATGTTACAGGCTGTTTATTATGAATTAATCTAGCAATATTTTAAGCACAATTCAACTGGTTCGTTGTTTCCCTCAACAGTAAGCACTAACTATTTTTTTAGTTCATAAATGATTGGTGATGCGTAACCATGAAGGGAATATAATCAGTTAAACCTTAAATGATACATCGAAGTAGATTTCATTCGTCGACTAACTTAAAGCCTTTAAAGAAACTTTTCATTTGAAAATTTCAGTCCAATTTATAGTTAATGGCTTGATTTTATTGAGTGTTTTCGGGCCCTCATCATTCCTATACGTAGATATTTCAGATTCAAACAATAGTTTTATTGCTTCTGTTGTAATACATATTAGTGATAAAGTATAAAATATAATACCTCCGTACAGTTTTTCAATTTTTTTAGTACAAAGCCCTCTACAGACATATTGCAGTTACGCTTCGTTAAAAAGCTATCAAAAACTCCATAAACATACAGGCTGGATTATTCGCTAATGCAAACACCCTCTTCTTTGATAAATCCGAGTCCCAATCCTTTCGTTAGCTCACGGTTACAATCGTTTATCAAATGTTATGCCAATTGGTCTTTTAACCAAGAGGAAAAAATATTCCACTAACCTAATGTGTTCCAAGATGCAACTCTGCTGAAACTTTTTCCCAAATATAAAATATTCCGATCGTCCGATTTTGACGTTTCCTATTCCCAATCCATTATTTGGTAAATATTTCCATGGTATGCGAGATTCAATCAATAATATCAATATTTCAGGAGTTGAACTAATTTTCCAAAACTCATGGCAACGCTTCTGGCTCCGTGGAACTAATGTTATGCGTCCAATACCAAAGCTGGAATCCTTTAAAATAATCATCACACAATATTGAAGTCTTAGGAAAATTTGTGAAAAACAGTTTTCAGCACACTGTGTGTTACACAGTAATGTTGCCGCCTATTCTTTTAAAAAGTTAAGTTTTTAAGTGATAATGAGGCAGATTGGGAAAAAATTCGATGAAAAACGTAGCAAACCACATAAGAATTTACGAAATGTCTCAAAACATCGGCATTAATTACAGATTCATTTTGCATCTTTAAAGTTTATCCGACATAAAAATACTTAGTTTGCTTGCATTCATTATTTATTCATATACGAACTACCAAACCCTTGTGTAACCAGAGTCCATCATAATTTCTTACGAATCCTTATATTTTATTTATATTATCCGCCTTGAAATCAAAAATATCGTGTAATAGATTGATGCCTATCGAGTATATTGAAACCCGTCACTCCGGTTACCTGAAGCGGACTTTTCAAGGAACATGATTTAATGGATTCAGCCATTTTGTCTCTGATGATGTCATATCATTATATTATGTGCTCGAATTGTTTTAAGGCCGCTTTAAGTTAAATTCATCCGTCAGTCGGATAGGAAGTAAAACAGTTTGAATTGTGTGAAGATTTCATTAACGCTTTTACCTTTCATATCCGGTCTCAAAAAGCCTTCTTGTAACGTTTTATCGCTGTTAAGCCGGGTTTAGGTCTCATTATTTCCGGTTCCGTCTTATTTTTTTGTTTGAATGTCCTTCACTCTCCCTTCCCTCCGAGACATATCCACTTCTTGGTTAGTCATGTGCCTAATCGACGGGTGTCGGAGTATTTGGCCTTGTTTTGTGTACAATTCCTGGATAGAGACAAAAGGATATTCTCCTATATATGTGCATCATAGCAGTCACTCGTATGTGAATTTTGCGGACAAAAACTTTGTCTAAGGACCCAGAAGAGAAGCTGATGCTGCACTGACGTTAAAGCGCTTTCCGTATTGAGTCCCTTATCATTTCATCCTGCCACTAACCATAACTATTTTTTCTATTTGTCTCATGACCAACAAATTCCCATTTCAACCAATAATATAAGTCCCAAGACAGAACAATCGCCACTATAATACATGTTAAAAATGTCAGTCGCGCAGCATTATAGCTAACTCAGAGTCTGCTTACAATCCTTTTTTAAGGTGGATATCGCTTTTGTTCTTTCCACAGGCGCACACTGAAGGTGATCGACTATAATTGCCGTGGAATTTGAGGATAGAGAGGAAGATTCATCTTCGACTACAGCTCTGCAATCCCTGAGCTACTTATTCATTTCAATTTCTCTCTGCATTAACTCCGTTAACATCGAAGGGATGACCAACAGCCAAGTGATACTCAAAGCAATGGAAGCGCTAATTGACGACAATGCGTCCATTAGAGATGTCACTGTGACGCACGATAACAGTCTACTGGGAAATGTGCCGGACATCGACGCGACCCCGCGATTGCTGCTCCTTCAAGCGGTTAGGATAGGCAATCCCAGATGGGTTTGCAAGGCCATGATTTTTGGGTCCGACCCTTCGACGAAGGGAAATGACGGCTGCAATGCGATACAATTGGCCGAGGAGATGATGAAAAAGCACCAAGGCGATTCGAACCGCGTGAAAATACTACAATTCATGAGATCAACTAGAGAACGTAGACACGGGGAATGCAGGAGTGCTGCGGTAGGATTACCCGAATCCAATTGGTGTACCGAGGATGTCGTGAAGAGCATCTTGACAACTGAGTTGGCTACTGTAAATGACACAATATGCACAATGAGATCAGATATGGCCAGCTTGAATTCTGGTTTATCAACGAATACAGTTGCTCTCAGGCAGGTAATAAATGATTTTAACAGTCATAAGGATAACTCGGCGTCCTTGATGATTACTCTGATGCAATCCATAATGACAATGAGGAATGCTTTGGAAAGGTCAACAATTGATCAAGGTAATAAACATTCTAGCCTATTATCAACAGTAAACCGTCTTGAGGAAATGACGAAGGGAATTTCTCAGGAGAATTTAAAAAATGTTATTGAAATATCAGTGAAAGCAGAGATATCTGATATTAAAATAGCTTTAAATACGGATTTGACATCATTGAGACAGTCTCTCACTGAAATGGCGGCCAAACAGGAAATCGTTTTCTCCATTGCGTCGAATTTCAAAATTTCCCAACAGGAATTCAAGAAAGAATTGGATAAAGCCAAATCATTGACGGCCAAAGAAGACGCTTCTATCAAGAAATTCATTGAAAAGCAGAGGAAAGAGGGAATGGAGAATTCAAAAATGAAAGACTCTCAGTATCAATATGTTACCAAAGAGGTGCAGGAAATGTCTAAACAACTTGAATCAGAAATTCAGAAGACTTTTTGTGAAGTGCAGAACATAAAAGAAATCGATACGATGATTCCATCACTAATACCGATACCGATACCACCTACACTTAGTGCAGCGGAATTAAAAGAGCAATGCGTAGAGGCGATGATGCGGAAGACGGAAGTGAAGCCAAAGTACGGAGAGAACATTTCGAAAATGAGGAGAAGATACGAAATGCTGTACGACGAGGATCGCATTACGGCGTCCATTCTGGAATTCCTTCAATTCCAATCGCCATTCGAAGTTTCAGTGGATTTTGGATCTTTAAATATCAGAGACATAAAACCGACATTGAGAGACCACGACGGGAGAGAACGGGAAGGAGAGGACTTTTATTCATTCGCCGACTTTGAAGAGCGAAAGGCGTACTTGGGTGCGAATTGGGAGTCGCATGAAACTTCCGATCTCGCCTCTGCATTGTCGCAGTTGTCGCTGTATTTCGCAATTAAAAACAAAGGACTTCCGTATTCGGGCGACGGAGAGCGATTCAAGGGAATCCTCGAGGAGGCGGAGAGGAAGAAGAGACACGGAGAGAATATCGATTATTGGATCAAATATAATGCCCTGGATAAGGATACTCGACAGGGCAAGGAGATATATTTGGCATCGGCCGTTCCCTCGATGATCGCTGAACATGGATCTGAAGTCGGAAGGTCGAGATTAAGTGAACAACTCCCGTCACTCCTCGAATACTACGATGGACTCGTGGAGGCGATACTCATCAACCCGACAAAGGTACGTTAAAAAGTAAACATTGTTTCCTTATAATTTCACTCCAATTAATCGTCCATTCGAGAATAATTGCAAAGAATTAGTTCGAAAGAGATGGAAATTCGAACGGGAAATTGTCGCATACCATTTCATGGGAGAGATTCATTTTGACGAGTACGTCACGAGTGTGTATGGCAGAGCGTGCAAATACATTAAAACATTCGAATTTATCACGTGCAGCGTTTCAATTGTTATTTAATTTAATTTTCAAAAATTCGAATTCCAATCACTCGTTCGTGTGAAGTTTAAATTTTATTTTGTATGACGTCACTCGTTTAAAAATACGCGAGTATTTCGCGAGTACGCGAATAACAAATCAATCGTTTATGAATAGCCCGTAAGGTCAAAATTCTATTTTAAATAACTTCACCAAATTTAACATCGGTATGATTGATTACATTCTTTCAATATTAGTTTACGTGTTAATTTAACAATTCATTTTGAAATTATAAATAACCCTGGGAAATTTTGCAAATTACGTTTTCATGTTTCTTTCACTTTCTTGGGACATTTCCATGAAAATTGGTGATTACTGTATTTGTTAAACTTGGTTTTAAGTAAATTAAATTCTATTTACTTATATATGGGATATGAAAATCATTATATTAAAGACTGGAAAAATAATAGATCCGACTTCAAAGCTTTCTCATGTTATTCAATTTTCATTGTACTCAAATTATTTTTCATGGATAAGTATGATTATTTGAACTACCTTTTTCTTGATTTATAAAAAAAACAACTTTTTTCTGGCAATAATTCAAAATAATACGAAGAGTTATAATAGAAACAATATTTTATGTAATTATTGTAACAAAAGTGATATTGTTTTGTTCAACAAAAGAGTAAAAGGTTTAAAATTGTTCCCCTGAATATCGCTAATACTTAAAAGATTTCTATCTTGAATGGAGAACTCATGAGTATTTCATTCTCAAGACAATCTTCAACTAGATTTTTAAATATTACCTAAGTAGGAAAATCTACTACTTCTCAGTAGTTTAAAGAATGAAGAAGAGTGTCTGAGGTAAAGTTGAGCCTTAAAATTTCAACAAGAAGATTGTTTTTAAAATCCAAAGTACACTTTTCCGGAATAATAATAAACTTATTTCTTCTCTTCCACACTTAGAAGATGCTAGAAAATCCCCGAAGATAACTACATATGGTATGTTATGGTGGAAATATAACTGGCTTGATGGTTTTGGTACAAGAACGTTGACGGGAAGACGCCCAGATCTCTTTCGAAACTGCAAAAACAAGAAAGGCACCAACAAGATGTCATATACAGTCATAAAATTATTATTGGCTACAAGTTCTCTGCTTTTAGTTTGAATCTCAAAGTATATTTCGTTCTGCTTTCCTTTCATTTTTTGCAATGTTAAAAAAATATTTAAAAGAAATCTCATATGTAACTGTATTAATGTTTAACTTTATGTAATTGTACTCTTCTTTATTGGCTTACACCATGAAAAAAAATAAATAACACATAAGTTGATATTTTTTTTGGTGGATACTGTTAAAATAAGACTTTTTATTGTATGAGTGTCCAAGTTTATGAAAAAATGACCAATTTCTTCAATAGTTATATTATATTGTAGTGTTACTGTGAAATTGTAATAAATGACTTAAAAACAATATAGATGGTTCATGATTCTAGGTTTCATTTGAATCTACCAAAATAAAAAAGGGTTTCCATGTAATGTCTGTTTCAGTGTACAATTATGATGTAATGTCACTGTCCTAGTATTTACTGATTACTAGTCCTAGTATTACTTATGATTTTCCAGAATATAATATGTTCTTTTTTACTCTTATAGTCAAATCAAAGTTTTACTGCCTATTACATTTAAAATTGTATATAAATGTGCTTTATTGTTTTATATGTAAAACTTTCATGTAGTTTCATTTGAATTAATTATCAGAAAAGTTACTTTTAAATATGTAATTAATTACTATATGAACTTAATATTTCATTCATTATGTATGCTGTTAAAATAAAGGTTGTACGGTAAATAGGACCAATATTACTAAAATGACAAACGGAAATTTACAAATTTAATGTCAATGGAAATTTTAAAATGTGTTCATTGCTGAAATTTCAACCAAAAAGGGAATATTTCATCAGGTACAGAATGATTCCAATAGTTTATTGTACTCATAATAACTCAAACCGAACAACTTCACAGTTATTTCGTATCAAATTGATAATAAAATTCATCAAGAAATGAAATTTTCCATGGGAACTTTACTAGTCTTTACTGTGATTCGAACTCGGTCCCAAAAATTTCGGTATGTTAGCCTGTTACACCAACAAGCCACCTTATTTTAAACCGAATTGCATCTAAGGTTTAAGTAAAGGCTTCTCATTGCATATATTTTGAACCTTGGTGTTTATAGTTGCGATTGACTTCATACCATCCATGTTTACATGAAATGTTTCGAAATGTTCCATTAGCTTAACTTTCAACAAGCTTTTATCCTTTGGCAAGAGATTTGTGAAGGTGAAATCCATTAAATAATAAGAAAGACTGTATCTCATTGAGTATATACATGCAATAGGTTGAAAAAGCTCTACAATTTTATCCATTTTTCGTCGCCAATTTAAGACGTCACAACCTTAATATTTGGGAATATAACCCCGTACAATACTCTTTTCCTCTTTGCATTCCCCTTTCCACTGTAGTATTGGTCTAGGGCAGGCTCTATTAAGGGCCACCGCATCCCTTTTCACCTGGATCGCTGGCAATCTCGTCATCTTAGTAATCGGGCAGTGTGTCGTAAAACCAGGAACCATTGACAAGAGAAGAGAGAGAGAAGAGGTTTTACCGTTCAATGTATAGAACATAAAGAGTTCTATATGCTCGTTGCAGAGGATCACTGCAATGCCGAAGTGCTCTAAGAGTTCCGTCGTCTCTGATTGGAATCACTATCGAAAAATTGTGGAAATCTAAGGCGGGTGTACTATTAGGAGGATGTAACCAAAGTTTTTACGCCGGCAACTGATTCTGTAGGACAGATATTGGTCAGACAGCTCTTAAGGTGACTGTACGAGATATTTATACGCTTTTTTGGAGTGCGGCTGGCTGTCACTAGAGAGCGCAGGTAGAATGGTAAAATATGAACGTAAAATATCAAGTTTGTTGACAACATTGAGTGTTTTAAACCGCTCTAGGCCGCCTAAACCCCTAACAAGTTCGTCACAGTGTGTGTGCTTGTTAATACCCGTCCCTTGTGTGCAAATTAACGTTCCCGGCCACCAAGAGGAAGGAGAAATCAGCGGACAGGACTTGTGGAGTTTTCCCTAATAAAACACTTATAAATTGCTTTTATCCTGTTGTAACACAATAAATTCTTATTTCAAATATCTTGCTATCTGTTATTAAATCGATCATTTCGCTGGTCCTTCGGAAACTATAACACCAACTGAATTTGCTCACCACAAGTTATAAGTGGTAATGTAACGCACAGAGAACGACATGGGTTGAATCAACCTTTTAACTGTACTTTTATCGCTTATTTCTGCTTATAAGGGGCGTTTCGGCTGCCTGGCAGAGTACACATTGGATTGGTATCTGCGTTTCATTATGAACTCTAGATAAGACGATAATTAGTCCTTTGGTCATAATAATTTAATCGAAAAATTAATACCAAATGAAAAAGCTGGGCACTTTGATATAAAATGATACGAGCAAATGTATTGTGTTTCACAACCTTCATAAGGAATTAATGTGGGAGTCCCTAAACACACAAGAGGCTATGAACTAAGCTTAAGTTGCTTGAATAAATTTCGATACTGATATGCTACAGAGCGATGCAGATAAAATTTTCATGACGCTCCACTGCACCTATAGGTCAGACACAAGTCATATCATAAGTGAAATACATTGCCCATCAGATAGGTAAAAACACTGTTTTTTTACGCACTTAATAAGTGACCATGTTATAAAAACTGAGCTCCGTTCAATTCACTCTCATAGTACACGTCAACATTTTACCTCACAAAACCTTACATATTTAAACGGCTGGTGCTTTAACAACCTCCTGCCACACACCCAAGCGGTGGCTCGCAGATATGTAGATAGAGATAAGCGAGATGAGATGCAGATGAATGAGATGGGTAGGACACTTGTTAAAAAAGAGGATGGGTGTGAAATGAAGGGAGGTTTGAAGAGAAATCCAGAAGGAATACCACGACAGAGATGATGAAACAGAGTGAAGATAGATTTGGAGATGGTTGGAGGTGCAGATGAGGAGGATGCAATGGACCGAAAGCGATGGAGCGGGGGAATGTTGGAGCGGCTAATTAATAATATGGATATGGACGACTCAGGAAGTAAGAGTGAGATTTGTTTATTAATTTCCTTTCAAATTAATCAACAAATACAACCTGGAGATCAATTTGATATAGAGTATGTTGAATAGATACAATATTCCTACTTTTTCAAACAAATACAATTTTTCTATAGACCGCAAAATAAAAAATTATTACATCATCAGCTGATGACGTGGATGTAGAAACATTGAACTCTATGGCATAATAATTACTGATATTATTTTATAAACAATTGATAATTCACTAAAGCCCTTCAAAACCAAATACTATTTCAAACGATATTTTATCAAATTATAAAAATACGCATTGAAAAGTGGTTATCTCACAAGTTTACGATTTTTCTTTATTATTTTTTTATCTCACCTTTGCCAAAACCCACCATTGCCGAGCCAGTATTCCATATTCAGGAGCAGAAACATGTCACGATTTTACTCTCTGTCAGTAGGCAGCCGACTCTTAGGATGGTATTTTGAAAATAGAAGAATTAATATCGGAACATAAATTACTTAGAACGCTGCAAAATGTAATTTATAACACAGAATAAATGCGCGGCAAAGATCCTGTAATCCAGATTCTCAATTACAGTAATGTAACGGCTTTACTCTTCGGCGGTTGAAAAAACACTCCTCAGACTGTATTCCAAAAAATAGGTAAATGAATAAATGGATTAATAATCGCTGCGGATTTTAAAAAAATAATTACACTTGTCCTTACTTAAATCAATTGTACAAACCTGCGTTCCTCATCCTATATTTCAGATTTCAATCAACAACGTGGAATGGGTAAACTATCCATTTGGAGGAAAATACATTCATTTTCTGGTATTTATAAAATTGCTGAAACTTTAAAAAGAACCTTTAATTCTAAAGTAACTGCAAAAAAATTTATTTAAACATATTACTTGTTACTTTTAGCAATCATCAAAACCTATTACACAGTTTCTGTATGTCACATAATGAATTTCTAATTAATCTCCGCATGTTGTAAACTGACTCCTCGGAAGGTATATGAAAAATTGGCGCATCAATAATTCATCTCATAGAAAAATGCCAAAATTATTTGATTTAAGATACAATATTTGAACTGTAACAAATACCTACAGCCCTGAGCCTGAATTTCAGTCATGCAGAGCCCTAAAAATACGCCTCCGAAAGCATCAACGGGCAATTAAAAATAATAATTATCGCATTTCTGCAATAGCCGACCACCATCACAGTGGCTCATCTTAGGGCACACTTAATCCGAAGCGCAACAGTTATGCCTCGTTAACTTAATGGAAAAGCCTCTCTAATAGCAGAAATTTCAATGTTATTGACACGAAAATAATTTGACTCCTTAGTTTATAGAGGGTTAAGCATATATTCCATCGCTTGAAAGAGACCAACCATTATGTCTCGCATCTTGTAAAGACTGTTGAAAGATAAGTCTCATCTTATCTCATAATTTCAACTTTGAGGGGACAAGTTTGATATCTAGGGAAATACATTATCACCCAATATTAATCAGGAAGACTGTAGAAATTGCGAAGAGGTCGTCAACCGAGAAGACGGTTACAAGTTGACCAGCAGTCTAAAACGAATTTCTTCAAATTTTAACTCCGGCAAAAATGGAATTCCAGACTCACATATATAAAAACGAGTGAGACTAAGAAGTCAGTTCAGTTAACCTGATGAAGCTGGCAGGAGAAGCAGCAAAATATTTTTGCTTTCTCAAAACATACATCGCAAAATGAATCCCGAAATAAGGAACAGTCAACACTGCACTCGCAGAAGCCTACGAGTTGAACTTCAGATGTTCAATCAGAGAAATATATCGATTACATTCTCTGTCAGTGGAAAACCGATTAATCAGGTGGTATTTTATAAAATTATTAAAAAGAGCTGGAACAGCAGCATCTAGGAAAATTTAAATATTGGTTTTATCTCACTACTCTCTTCTCGATAAAATCGCTACAATTTGCAATTCTGAGCCAAAATTAAAGATTTTAATTAACAACATGTAACGGTTTCACTCTTTGTCCAAATCCTCGGTTGGCAATTAAAAAATGGTTAAACAACGATAAAAAAAATTATCACTAAGGAAATTGACTAAAATGTTTTCACGTTTTCTATTTCATACTTAGAAATATCGTCAAAACTGAAGTTAAGATTCCAGAATTGGAATAAAAGGGCAAATAACAGTTTTACTTTTTCTTCTCTCGAAAATCGACTCCACGGATTTAGATTTTTAAAATAGGTAATGCGATGATTGAAACACATCTGAAGTGTGAATTTTACGCTTCGCTATTTTAGTTTTAAACACATTTTATGATTGAAGTAAATGTATGCAATTTAATTGAGAATACGATTTGATAACTCCATTCTGCGAGTATAAAAAGAAGATAAATATTTTTTATGTTGCTTTGAATCAAATTATACGCAAATTGACAAGTTATCCCCATTAAAAAACCTACTTAAAATTCATAAAATATGCATTAAATTCTCCAGTCTCATCACCACGGACTGAAAATAATATTTTCGCTTTCAACCACTACACAATGGTGCAAAAAACCGGGAATTTTTAATTAATTTAATAAAATTTTCAGATAATTTTATTACGAGGACAATTCAATGTTTAATTATGAATGAAATATTCTTACGCATCCAATTACCAAACCAGCCCGTGGCGACACCACCAGTTGACATTTTGTAATAGATATTATGGGTACATAATATGCAGAAAGGCATGTGCCTTTTTCATAGTGTTAGAACTCGTTAATATAGCGCGAAGCGCTGTTGAAATGTGTGATACAATCGTGCTTTGCCAGCACGGCGATGAAAGATGTATGACAGGGGAAATTTAAATTGGAATATCATTCTCTAACGAAATTAAAGCATTTTTAATGAATAACTCTGTTATATAGTACATTCGTAAAAACTCACGGTGCTGATCCTGTAGTTCATACTTCGAACTGTAAATATATAACGGTTTTACTGTCCGTCGCCGTAAAACCATTTATTCAGATGGTATTAGAAAAAAAGGCTAAAAAACAGTATATGGACCATCAATCTCTAAGAAAATGAGAGAAACGTCCTATTGAGCTTCCCAGTGATAAAATGTACGCGAAAATTTACCTTGATCTTTTAAAAGGTTATGAATACCTGTTCAACAGAGATTAACGACTTACTTTTTATGTATTACTAGGGATGATTAGTCTAGGGGTCTGTTTGTCCAATCAACAAGTCTACAAGATACAAGCCACGAGACTTATTTCACAAGGCGGATGTGATACTCAGTTTCAACAAACCAAGAAGTTTGAAGAAGAAAAACTCTGTGGGTCAAGCCTTTAGAGGACAATATTTAACTCGTGTCTTGATAATTTCGATACATTTTGGGCGTGATCCTTGCAACATCTTCAATTTACAAGTTAGTTCAGTGTTTTTCGGTGAACACAAGTGATTGAATATTTGCTGAAAACTAATTTGATGTTTCAGCGTACTTTTAAAGATCCCAAACGAATGCGACTTTTTGGATAAACCTGACATGTTAGGACATGATCGTTTATTTCGACGTATTTATTGAAGGATGAGCTTAAAATGGTAGTATTCAATAAATCTTACATTTCAAGATATCTCTTTGAATTGGTTTTATCTTTAATGAAAAAATATTAATGACGTAACAACGTAATATTAGAATTAAACATCATGGTGACGAGCCGTTTTTCGACGTTTGTAATATTTATCTTCGCTTACAGTTCGTATTATCAGTTATTGATGATTATATTACCGAACGGATACGAATTGATAAAGGCAACTAAACATGATATCTGCGGGACGATTAAGTAACTTTGAGAAGGGTGAGAGCCATGTCGTTGCCAAGGGCAATATCATACGTATGACGGAGGGTGAAAGCAGCGTTTATGTATCCGTGATAGCACTTCACCTTCAAGCCGTTATAGCGTATCACGCTCGAAATTGAGGGTGATAGGGGTGATAGGCCTCATAAGGTATCGGATATACGTGCGAATACGTTTAATAAAAATTTATTTACAGTAGTCCATGTACAATTTACTAAATTTGACATTATGAATGACTTTCATAAAGCACTACGATTAATTATTACAGAAGAATAAATTGTCTTAGTCTTTTAAAATAATTAATTTGGTTCATTAATAAAAATTTTACTGTTTAAAGAATTATAGAATTTTTTTTACACGAATTTAATATTAATTATAAAAAATGTTTATTGTTAACAATTGAAAATTGATATTG
The DNA here is from genome assembly GCA_963169105.1 of Ceriagrion tenellum. NCBI lineage: Eukaryota > Metazoa > Arthropoda > Insecta > Odonata > Coenagrionidae > Ceriagrion > Ceriagrion tenellum. Next base: position 2,725 of record CAUJGU010000169.1, on the reverse strand, counting down.
CTGTAGCTTGAGCTACCTGGACAGTATGATAGCCATGAATGTACACCTTCGTAGAATGGACGGTTTGTTTATTGACGTGTGTTAGTTTCGCTCCTTATATATTTGTTTGCTAAGACACCCGTGAATGACGGTAGGAGTTGTGACGATCAAGTGTTCGGGTCGTTTTAAGATTTTATTTTATAATCCTATGCAATTTACTCACTCTACTGTGGTATGAAACTGTAGGTGGACATATAAAATTTCAGCTGCCGTTCAGATACACATCCCACTCGACTAATACTTTCAAAGGCACACTGGAATAACTCTGCGAATTATTTGATGGCTCATATATATATGACAAAAATTCCAATATAGCAAGGAACTTTAAAAATTATACAAGTTTGCATTATGTTAATATCTAGGTACCTTAGGTGTAGGGAACAACCAGCATTTCATCTCATACATATAACGAAAACGAAAACTAATACCGTTCATTGTGCATCGAAGTAATTTTTGATGAAATTAATAATGCGACGGAGAGGTTTGAATTCATAACAAATCGGCGATGCATTTGCAAGGCATAGGTAATATTTTCCTACGAATGACATGATAACGATAACAAATTGATTTTCACTTCCACTAAAATTTATATGATGGTGCCATGACGGTGTTTTACATGATCGCTCGATGATGCCGACCATCATAGGAGGGCGTGATAGCTATCACACGCCGTCATTGCTCCCACAGTTACATAATCGCCCAGGCCCTCCTCCCGAAAACCTCTAAAAAGAATGGAATCTCCGGTCATCACGTTAAGGATCATATGGCCAGGCGAAAGATTAGCAAACCCTACTTTCTCCTTCACGGATTCCCATTTCGTAAAAATGCAATGCCTATGCCTATATTCTTAATTTATTAATTTTTACTATTCAAATTAAGATTTTTATCTCCAAAAAGTGCAGTTTTTTCCTATTATTTCAAGTTTTGTTTGGCACTGAAGGTTGATTTTATAACATTAAAATACAATCTTTTTAATTGCGAGTTTTCCATCTTCCGTGTCTCAAAAGTTATTCACCCCACAGATAAAATGATATAGACATATCTGTAGAAACTTTGTAGTTTATTTTTGCATTTTTGTATTCTTTCACTAGAGGTCATGGTTTTCGAGTAATGCACGAAAAACATAAAAGAGTAACCTTTAAACGCCCCTTATCCCATCCTCCGCTCACCCCTCATTACTCAGGGGTTTTAGTGGGTTGATCCTTAGCCTCGGCCGAATAACTGTGCAAAACTTTGAGACTACACGACATTTTTCCTCTAAACCGCCGTTTTTGACGTTCGTTGACTGGATTAACTTGTCAGCTGCTTCACCCATGGCAGTTTTCAAGACAATTTTCGTACGTTCGAGATCTCCTCTGGCAGTACTTTTCTACAACATCGTGCTCGTAGCCCCAGTGTGCAAAAGTGTTGGACGACCCACGCCATTCACGTACCCATCAAAAAAAATACTGTCCATTCAGCGTACGGGAGACACTACTAGTACAATTTCGTTTGAGCAATTGGGCTGCATGACGCTCTCCCCTCAGCTGCAAAAGTGATCTATCTCACCTTGTTTCCAACTGTGGATCTCTTTTTTCCTTCGTTGTCTCCACATAGGTAGAGATTTTGAGATGAATTTTTTTCTAGGGACGCTTCCTCGTGGACGATTCGGCTTAGTGCGTGGAATTTTGAAATTTCGGAAGCCACAGGGAACTCCACAGCGCGGGCTCATGCGTCATCCAAACTGTCAGGATGCACTAACCGAAGAGGTATCTGCCGTTTTGGATTCCTCACGCCAACCACAGAAAACTTAGTAGACAATTGTTCGATGAAATCGCTGAGCACCAAAATACTAGCCATGAAGACAAGTCGTGCTATGTCCGCTTAAATAATTGCAGTGTTTTGTTACATGTTGGTCGCCCACAGAGCAGTTGGTTCTTGTAGAGTTGTTGGAAGCGATTGTCGCTACATTATTTCAATCCGTGACATCAGACGCTCGTAGATCTCCAGATCGTGGTCAGGCATTGCTTGAATAATGGACAAGGAGTCACTTTGCAGAGCAACAACCTAGCCTGCAATCTTGTCTACTACCGTCCAGCCGTTAGCGCTGTCGGAGCTTCAAACTGCCTGTACGTTGACCACTTGAGTCTTGTCATCGTAAGTAGGCGGTTTCGCCTGTAGGGCCTCTACAGTGAAAACAATTTCCGACGCGAGGTCTCCAGAGCCTGTTTGCGTTAATGCATGCCCTAAGGTTTTAAAAAGATCTTTGAATCCGCTTTTTACGTCGACTTCTACCATAGTGAAGTTCTTCTTTACATTTCTGAATCCCTCTTGCACGTCAAGAAACTCCAAAGTTAGGTATTTTACTTCTTCCTACACTTCCTTGACATCGATTTTCAGCTCATCTTTGTCCTCGCTGACGTCGTTTCTTAGCTCACTCTTTAAATGGCAGGCGTCGTTTTTTAGCTCATGCCTTAATTTATTGGTCTTTGGCAGCAATTTTTCCTCCGTTACCCGGCAATTCTCAACAAGAACTTTGAAAATCTCGGAATTTTTGGCAAGCTCTTCTTCTACTGCTTTGATCTTCCGCGTGAATACCTGCGCACTGACATCCATCTCGGGAGAGAAATTCTTGGGTTCCTCCCCTTAGGAATGTAGCACCGCATGAAGTCGCAGTTGAAGCACGTCTTTAGTCCCGCTTTGTTGT
>CAUJGU010000168.1:7500-17500 GCA_963169105.1 Ceriagrion tenellum | reverse complement strand
ACGCCGGCCCCGCCGAATACGACGGAAGATGCGGCTTCATCGGATGCTGCTTTCTGGTCGAGCCCCCCCGAGGGGGGACTGAACATCATCAACTCCCGGTATCCGGTGATGCCCAGCGGTGTTTGCGCTAGCCGACCTCACGCTGCCATTTTCCCACGATTCAGGGCATATCCTCAAATTTCAACTACCGATTTGCGAAACTTAAACCATTTCACACGACACCTATAAACAATTATTACTCCACACTTCGTTAACATCTCGAAAAATTGGTATAAACAATTTTGGACATCTTGGTAAACATTCACATTTAATGTCTACATTTTACTACATTGCCGAATAATTTAGTTGTTAATTACACCCATTGCCTTCCTCACTTCGACATTCGTCATAAACAATTCGTTGAACAGTAACAATTACACGTTTAACTCTACTTCGAATCGATTGTCATACAAATGTTACTTGTCCCCTCTCTCGGCCCCACTTACCCTTTTGTTATAAACAATTTCTTAAACATAAACAATTTCTTCTTCTAATTCACTTTTCCTCTCCATATTTATTTATTATGACCACTGCAATTACCATGCACTGTAACGTGACCACTAACTTTCATTAACTTTTAAATTTGTTATTAACAATTATAACAACAATTACCACTCGACTTTGAAAAGGCCGTGTTCCAGAGGTGTTCTTGAAAGTTTCCTTGTCCAAGACGGTGGTACAGTTTTTCCGACCACCTTTCCCACTAACACCTTTACTATACATTTGTTTAAACAATTGCATAAATATAACCTTTCTCCTCGCCTAAAAAACTCCTTCGGTCCAACGACACAATTAAGTCGACACACCACGGTCTTCATTTAAGTTGTTCACTACGTTATCACGTCCTCATCCTCCTATTGTTATAAACAATAACAACAAAATGCGAGATTAACTTAATAATATTGAAAAAGTACACTAATACAACGTCCGCTCCTATGCTTTCAACTTTACTATCGATAACGTCTTCACATCATCATCGCACACTTCAATTGTTATTAAACAAATGAAGTATAAATGATAACCAATTCCCTTACTAAATACCTATCCTCCTATTCGGAGAATCATAGTTACTTCCAACCGGTTAGGTTTATTGTAAGACGGAACTTCGGTTACCGTTCGTCAATTGTCTCCACGTTAGCCTAAAACGACCACATGACAAACAATAACTACATTCACTCCCTTTACGGATCCTTTCTATCGACGAAAGCAAACTACACCTGGCATTAAATATTGATCAAGTAAAAAAAAGGCGTCACATCACCGGAGGACGTGGCATTTGGATAACTTTAAGTTACTTCCGCCCGGTTACGTTTATCTTACGACGGAACTTCGGTTATCGGCCGTCATTTGTCTCTACGTTTGCCTACAACGACCACGCGTCATCATTAACATTTTTACTAAACTCCAGTGCTACGGACACAGCTGTGATGAGAAGAGTAAGAAAACCCTGAGCCGATATCCCACCAAATAGCAGAATATAGAGACGAAGCGGTCATTAATTTGTATTTACTTCCTATAATTTACCAATTTTAAGCTGTGAAGAGAAAAGGTATTTGTATCACCCCACCAAGTCAGCTGATCGCGGTTTCTGCGTGCTATATCATTCCAAGCCCTACCTCCACCGACTTTAAATATATCAAATAATGTAACACACAGGTAAACATTAATTCATCTGACAATTCCCTTCAGTATAACATGTTCAATGGAAAACTATTTTGAAGGGAGATATTTATTTGCCCACAAAATGTACCGGGACTGGCGATCGATTTTACTCTATGTTAAACAATCAGATTTTCAATTATTCATAAAAAAACAAAGGAAATTAACATCTCTTACAATAACGTTCGTGTCAACAATCGAATAAAACGAATTACACACCTACTTTTTCCATTGTACCGTATAACCTGGTCACTGTATCAGCATTCTGTACTTAAACCCCAACCTCGCCCATTTTACAAATGAAAGTCACGGAAATTACCACTCGCGAGAACGATTTTATGGTTAACGTTTACGTATTATACAGCTGGAATCATGCTCGCATATCACAACACTGATCGTCACCGGATTATTGCACAGGTGATACACAAATAGGTATTCGCGGATGTAGAGGATGTGCTCTTACGGAGGAGAAACCCTAACGTGAACACTTGAATTTAAGTATGACGATGAAATAATAGAGATTCCATTGATTAGAAAGAAACTAGGTAAACAAGGCAGGGAAGGGTTGTGGTTAGGTATGGCATGCATATCAACGAACTTTTACTGCTCATCATTGCACACACTTGAGAAAGAAAAACAGAAATACACTTTGTGTCACTCTCGACTGCACCCCACAGATCTTGAACACTTCAAGCACATCAACACATACACAAGAATAGTATCCTTGTGCAGAGACAGCGGAATGATCAGGTTTATATCATGTTGAGAGGATAGGTTATTAATGTCGGTGAAATTTGAGGGAGGAATAATATGGAAGAGAAGAAATATATGGTGACTTCTTCCTTGGATAACAAAAGTTTCCGAATTTCCGGCCACATTGGGAACGCAGAGAGGATCATCAGGAGTCAGCAGACCTCGAGGCACGAACACATATCTGGAAGTACTTAACTCTTGGAGAGTGGTAGACTGCGGTGATTTTCCCGAGGCGTTATTTCTTCACATTCTGAGTAGCTTTCTTCCAAGACATGAACCTGGGAAATGATAAGAGGAACTAGCGTTAACACGTTAAATACTTCTATGCCTTACCTAGATCATGGCAATGTGTCGGAGGCTGAGAGTGGAGTGTGTCATTCACGTTAAATGAAATTCATTAAAACCCTCAGCAATGTATCCATTAATCTATGCTTCTGAATTTAGAGATTGGTGACATGAATGCATTGAGGAGGTGATAAAGGACTCAGATTGGACCGGTGGTAGCGTGTTGGACTCCGGAAGATCGCCGGTTCGAGACCCATGGACTGAAAATATTTTCCCGGCTGGAATGATTTTCTAGCTTCACCCACCCTCCAGTATCAACAGGCACAACTTCGGATATCAACGGAATTAAGGTACATCTCCGCGTAAGGATACATAAAAGTAAACCACCGATCACAGTAGAGATGCTAAAACGGAATGGAAGTGAGAAGTATACGTCATTCACGAAGGATATGTGCAAAAAAAATTCAGCAAGCATTGAAAATGTAACACAAAGCGGCAGTGGTAACTACTTCCAGTGGCGGAGCATGCTACAATATAATTCGACGATCGTGCGTCACTTGTCACAATCATGCGCATTTTACCACAGAGCATAGATGCTGACGACGTGGTTACCAAATGAATCTCAAATAACAAACATTTCAAACCTGCACAGGTAACGTTTTTCAATTAAATGAATGTTGGTGAAAAGAGCTATTTATGGACATATTAATCGAAATTTTTATTGAAGAGAGACTAAGCGTATGCATCACGTCACATTATGAAAAAACTTAAAAGCATCGGTAGTTCTTGTATTTCAGACACGAATTCCTGACTGTTTAAATAAAGGGAGGCACTTCTCTGCCGGAATGGTGTTCAGAATGCTTACAAAAATATGTTTCTAAGTTCAATGAGTTGCGTACCCAGTTAAAAAATAACAAATTTTGCAAAAATTGTGATTTGGCCCCGTTTTCGATCGAAGGTGATATCTATACAACTAATAGTCCTGTAGGGGAATGGTTGACAGTTCAGTTCATCTCTCGACGCACTGAATGCACCATGTAATAATTATTGGTATACACTTATGGAAGGAAATAACGTTAAAAACCTCACCGACTACGATTTCACTATGTGGTATCACGGATATGAAATTGGGTGCAGGTATTTGTAGCTTAAATGAGCTTAACTATAAGCATACGATAACAAAAAGGTTTATGCGTGAGAACGTGAAAATAAACTCGTGTCGATCAAGTATAACTAGATCGATGAAGAATTTTTTCTTCAGGTTCGTGTTTCAAACATTTTTGTACCATAGCATAGAATTCCTTAGACAATCACAAAAGGGAAAGGAAACATAAAATTTACATTCGTATTGGTAGAATTAGTTTGAACTGCTACATGTAGAGAACAGGACTATGTGTAGGATAATACACTATTATCAAGGTTAAAAACTTTTTAAACTTAATAATTGAAATAACTCGCGTCATTGTTAAAAGATGGGAACGAAACATATACTGCATGAGAAAATAACCTTACTCTCGGAGTACAAGAAGAAAATTAATGTATAATTTTGGGAGCAATAGCTTGTAAATGATATGCCTGCATTGGAGTGCCAAATTGATAATGGGAAGCGTTCTTACAACCAATAAAAAAGTTATTTAAAAACATGCCTCTGGTGGCATATTAATGTTTGCAGTATTTGTAAAATGATAAAAGTAAGAGAGAGTGGAAAAAACGGTGGAATAAGCCAACTAGTAGCTATTTTCTCAGTGGACTCTGGGATTGCAAAAATTGCTGTGTAAATGTTGCTGTAACTCCGTTGTTTATAATTTTTATAGCACGATACTTTTACAGCAGTTAAAGATAAGCATTTTCTTCGTGTAAAAGAAGAATTGAGAAAATTAATGTATAGTTTTTGCAGCAAACGCTTGTAAAATATATGCCTGCATTGGAGTGTCAAATTGAAAATGGAAATCGTACTTAAAACGAAGAAATAAGTTTTTAAAAACCATGCCTCTGGTGGCGTATTAATGTTTGCAGTATTTCAAAAATGACAGAAGTAAGAGAGTGGAAAAAACGGTGCAATTGGCCAGCAACTAGGAATTTATTGTGTAGATTCAGGGATTGCAAAAATAGATCAATGTACAGTCACATCAAAAAGTATCGCGACACACTAACTTAAAAAAATTTAATAAATTCATGCGTAGCGAAACCGCTGCATCGAGAAAATGCATACGAACCCTATCTGGCTAAGGTTGCGAGCCTATTGTAGAAAATTCGAGGATCGATCATTTTTCGCCTCCGAAAACGTCGTCAAAATGACACTTTTTCGGACCTTCTAACGCTCCTAACTCAAAAACTGCGCACCGCAGGCGAACGTGTTCACGCCATCTCGCACGTACCGACCTCCCACGCCCTCACGTAGAACGGGAAGGAATTGCATCCATTGGTTTTCGCTACAGAAAGGGGGCAACGATCGAAAATCGTAAGTCTAAACACTTGGGAATTCGGTCGAAAATGACCGAAAAAAAAATTTAATAAATTCATGCGTAGCGATACCGCTGCATCGAGAAAACGCCTACGAACCCTATCTGGCTAAGGTTGCGAGCCTATTGTAGAAAATTCGAGGATCGATCATTTTTCGCCTCCGAAAACGTCGTCAAAATGACACTTTTTCGGACCTTCTAACGCTCCTAACTCAAAAACTGCGCACCGCACGCGAACGTGTTCACGCCATCTCGCACGTACCGACCTCCCAAGCACTCACGTAGAACGGGAAGGAATTGCATCCATTGGTTTTCGCTACAGAAAGGGGGCAACGATCGAAAATCGTAAGTCTAAACACTTGGGAATTCGGTCGAAAATGACCGAAAAAAAAATTTAATAAATTCATGCGTAGCGATACCGCTGCATCGAGAAAATGCATACGAACCCTATCTGGCTAAGGTTTCGAGCCTATTGTAGAAAATTCGAGGATCGATCATTTTTCGCCTCCGAAAACGTCGTCAAAATGACACTTTTTCGGACCTTCTAACGCTCCTAACTCAAAAACTGCGCACCGCACGCGAACGTGTTCACGCCATCTCGCACGTACCGACCTCCCACGCACTCACGTAGAACGGGAAGGAATTGCATCCATTGGTTTTCGCTACAGAAAGGGGGCAACGATCGAAAATCGTAAGTCTTGGGAATTCGGTCGAAAATGACCGAAAAAAAAATTTAATAAATTCATGCGTAGCGATACCGCTGCATCGAGAAAATGCATACGAACCCTATCTGGCTAAGGTTGCGAGCCTATTGTAGAAAATTCGAGGATCGATCATTTTTCGCCTCCGAAAACGTCGTCAAAATGACACTTTTTTGGACCTTCTAACGCTCCTAACTCAAAAACTGCGCACCGCACGCGAAAGTGTTCACGCCATCTCGCACGTACCGACCTCCCACGCACTCACGTAGAACGGGAAGGAATTGCATCCATTGGTTTTCGCTACAGAAAGGGGGCAACGATCGAAAATCCACACTGGGATATTCAAGGATTTTAAAAACTATAAGAATGTAAATGTTGCTGTTACTTTGTCATTTATAATGTTTGCCCTATGAAACTTTAACAGCAGTTAAGGAGAAGCTGGCTCATGGTGTAGAAGAAGAATTGAGAAAATTAATGTATAGATTTAGCAGCAATAGCTTGTAAAAGAAATGCCAGGATTGGAGTGTCACATTTATAATGGAAATCGTTCTTAAAACGATAACATAAGTTTTTAAAAACCATGCTTTTGGCGGCGTATAAATGTTAGCAGTATATGTAAAATAATAAAAGTAAGAGAGATTGGAAAAAATGGTGGAATAAGCCAACAAGTAGGAATTCATTGTGTCAATTCAGGGATTGCAAAAATAGTTCTATGTACAGTCATTTCAAAAAGTTCGCTACACCATACACTGTAAATGTTGCTGTAACTCCGTCGTTTATAAATTTACGACTATGAAACTTTCACAGCAGTTAAAAGGAAGGTCGTTCTCCGTGTACAAGAGGAATTGAGAAATTTAATGTATAGATTTTGCAGCAATACCTTGAAAAATATATGCCTACATTGGAGTGTGAAATTCATAACGGAAATCGTTCTTAAAACGAATAAATAATTTTTAAAAACAATGCTTTTGGTGGTAGTAACAATGTTTTCAGTTTTTCCAAACTGATAAAATTAAGAGAGTGTGGAAAAATGGTGGAATAAGCCAAGAAGTGGGAATTTTTTCTGTGTATTTTGGGATTGCAAAAATGGCTCTATGTAAATGTTGCTGTAACTCCGTTGTTTATAATTTTAAGTCTATGAAACTTTCACAGCAGTTATAAGGAAGGTTGTTCTTCGTGTACAAGAGGAATTGAGAAATTTAATGTATAGATTTTGAGGCAATAGCTTGAAAAATATATGACTACATTTGAGTGTCAAATTCATAATGGAAATCGTTCTTAAAACGAATAAATAATTTTTAAAAACAATGCTTTTGGCGGCGTAATAATGTTTTCAGTTTTTCTAAACTGATAAAATAAAGAGTGTGTGGAAAAAGGGTGTAATAAGCCAACAAGTAGAAATTTTTTCTGTGGATTTTGGAATTGCAAAAATTGCTCTATGTAAATGTTGCTGTAACTCCGTTGTTTATAATTTTACGGCTATGAAACTTTCACATCATGTAAAGAATAGGTTGTTCTTCGTGTACAAGAAGAATTGAGAAATTTAATGTATAGATTTTGAGGCAATAGCTTGAAAAATATATGACTACATTTGAGTGTCAAATTCATAATGGAAACCGTTCTTAAAACGAATAAATAATTTTTAACAACAATGCTTATGGCGGCGTAACAATGTTTTCAGTTTTTCTAAACTGATAAAATTAAGAGAGTGTGGAAAAATGGTGGAATAAGCCAAGAAGTGGGAATTTTTTCTGTGTATTTTGGGATTGCAAAAATGGCTCTATGTAAATGTTGCTGTAACTCCGTTGTTTATAATTTTACGACTATGAAACTTTCACAGCAGTTATAAGGAAGGTTGTTCTTCGTGTACAAGAGGAATTGAGAAATTTAATGTATAGTTTTTGCAGCAATAGCATGAAAAATATATGCCTACATTTGAGTGTCAAATTCATAATGGAAATCGTTCTTAAAACGAATAAATAATTTTTAAAAACAATGCTTTTGGCGGCGTAATAATGTTTTCAGTTTTTCTAAACTGATAAAATAAAGAGTGTGTGGAAAAAGGGTGTAATAAGCCAACAAGTAGAAATTTTTTCTGTGGATTTTGGAATTGCAAAAATTGCTCTATGTAAATGTTGCTGTAACTCCGTTGTTTATAATTTTACGGCTATGAAACTTTCACAGCATTTAAAGAATAGGTTGTTCTTCGTGTACAAGAGGAATTGAGAAATTTAATGTATAGTTTTTGCAGCAATAGCATGAAAAATATATGACTACATTTTAGTGTCAAATTCATAATGGAAACCGTTCTTAAAACGAATAAATAATTTTTAACAACAATGCTTATGGCGGCGTAACAATGTTTTCAGTTTTTCTAAACTGATAAAATTAAGAGAGTGTGGAAAAATGGTGGAATAAGCCAAGAAGTGGGAATTTTTTCTGTGTATTTTGGGATTTCAAAAATGGCTCTATGTAAATATTGCTGTAACTCCGTTGTTTATAATTTTAAGTCTATGAAACTTTCACAGCAGTTATAAGGAAGGTTGTTCTTCGTGTACAAGAGGAATTGAGAAATTTAATGTATAGATTTTGAGGCAATAGCTTGAAAAATATATGCCTACATTAGAGTGTCAAATTCATAACGGAAATCGTTCTTAAAACGAATAAATAATTTTAAAAAACAATGTTTTTGGTGGAGTAACAATGTTTTCAGTTTTTCCAAACTGATAACATTAAGAGAGTGTGGAAATACGGTGGAATAAGCCAACAAGTAGAAATTTTTTCTGTGGTTTTTGGAATTGCAAAAATTGCTCTATGTAAATGTTGCTGTAACTCCGTTGTTTATAATTTTACGACTATGAAACTCTCACAGCAGTTAAAAGGAAGGTCGTTCTCCGTGTACAAGAGGAATTGAGAAATTTAATGTATAGATTTTGCAGCAATACCTTGAAAAATATATGCCTACATTGGAGTGTCAAATTCATAACGGAAATCGTTCTTAAAACGAATAAATAATTTTAAAAAACAATGCTTTTGGTGGAGTAACAATGTTTTCAGTTTTTCCAAACTGATAAAATTAAGAGAGTGTGGATAAATGGTGGAATAAGCCAAGAAGTGGGAATTTTTTCTGTGTATTTTGGGATTGCAAAAATGGCTCTATGTAAATGTTGCTGTAACTCCGTTGTTTATAATTTGACGGCTATGAAACTTTCACAGCATTTAAAGAATAGGTTGTTCTCCGTGTACAAGAGGAATTGAGAAAATTAATGTATAGATTTTGCAGCAATAGCCTGTAAAATATATGCCTACATTGGAGTGTCAAATTGATAACGGAAATCGTTCTTAAAACGAATAAATAATTTTTAAAAACAATGCTTTTGGCGGCGTAATAATGTTTTCAGTTTTTCTAAACTGATAAAATAAAGAGTGTGTGGAAAAAGGGTGGAATAAGCCAACAAGTAGAACTTTTTTCTGTGGATTTTGGGATTGCAAAAATGGCTCTATGTAAATGTTGCTGTAACTCCGTTGTTTATAATTTTACGACTATGAAACTCTCACAGCAGTTAAAAGGAAGGTTGTTATCCGTGTACAAGGGGAATTGAGAAATTTAATGTACAGATTTTGCAGCAATAGCTTGAAAAATATATGCCTACATTTGAGTGTCAAATTCATAATGGAAATCGTTCTTAAAACGAATAAATTAGTTTTTAAAAACCATGGTATTGGTGTCGTAATAATGTTAGCAGTATTGGTAAACTGATAAAAGTAAGAGTGTGGAAAAAAAGGTGGAATAAGCCAACAAGTAGGAATCCATTGTGTCGATTCAGGGATTGCAAAAATAGTTCTATGTACAATCATTTCAAAAAGTTCGAGACACCATACTATCTAAATGTTGCTGTAACTCCGATGTTTATAATTTTTGGATTGTGAAACCTTTATAGCAGTTAAAGAGAACGTTGTTCTTCGTGTTCAAGAGGAATTGAGAAAATTAATGTATAGCTTTTGCAGCAATAGCCTGTAAAATATATGCCTGCATTGAGTGTCAAATTGATAATGGAAACCGTTCTTAAAACGAATAAATTAGTTTTTAAAAACCATGCT
>CAUJGU010000167.1:0-17475 GCA_963169105.1 Ceriagrion tenellum | reverse complement strand
CTTCAAACGCTTCTAACTCACAAAGCACGCAACGCACGCGGACGTCGTCTCGTAATCAAGCACGTACCGACCACACGCGCATACACGATCCACGCGAAGGAATCACATCCACACGTTTTCACTACACGAAGGGGGCAACGATCAAAAATCCTAAGGTTAAACACTTGCAAAATTTGCCGAAAATGGCAGAAAATAAAATTTATTAAAATCACGCGGAGCGACTCCCGTGCATCGAGAAACCTCCAACGAAGCCTATCACCATCGAGTTCGATGCCTATTTCCGAAAATTCTAGGATCGGTCTGTTTCCGCCACCGAAAACGTCCTCAAAATGACACCTTTTCCAGCCTTCAAACGCTCCTAACTCAAAAAGCACGCTACGCACGCGGACGTCGTCTCGTAATCAAGCACGTACCGACCACACGCGCATACACGTTCCACGCGAAGGAATCACATCCACACGTTTTCACTACACGAAGGGGGCAACGATCAAAAATCCTAAGGTTAAAAGGTCGAAAATCTCCGAATCCAAAAGTTAATTAATTCATGCGTCCCTCACTCGTAATTTTAATCTAAAAAGAAACTCAAAACCGAGATGTTTCTACGTCGCAGTCATAAAACCGTCAATGTTTGTACATACCGATATTGAAAACTTTTCAATGTACATTTGCCATGGTTCAATATCGACGCATAATTTTAAATCTTTTTCCAGTTATATCTGGTTGTGTCCAATGACTGATAAATTGTTCACGTTACATCTACGTTTTCGCTTCGTTTAAATTGAAAGGTCATACCATATTCCTCAAACCAATGATATGCGGAGTCCACCATCTCACAGCAGATCCCATGAAGCAAGGCAAATTTATTCTCTGTGACTGATATCGATATATATTTCTAAAAGTACAGTTAATGACCACCTTAATCCAGTATACAACACATCCCACATCATTACGTCCAACATAAAAATTTATATTTAAGTATAGAATCGTCATGATGTAAAGCTGACTTGCGGAAACAATTTCCCATCAGTAACCCGCACTTCTCCCCCTCCTTTCCCACGTATGTCTTCCAAAACCCTTCTCTAATTATATCTGTACTCACCTCGTATTTCAGGTCTCCCCTAAGCGCACAATGCCTCCCCTTTCATTGTGAAATTAATACCCTGTTACTGCTCTGCGGTATCACATCTCCCGCTTTCTACGCCCTCAAGACCCAAGCAGGCAGCTGAAATCTGACACCGTGGGAATCTATCCCCGCTCTTTTTCCCAACCTTTCTGTCGGAGGACTGACTGATGCCGACATTCCTTAACGAACGATTTCAGATTTTTCGACGCACAAAGTCTAATCCTAGTCAGCTAAATTGCTCAGGATGTGAACAACATCTCTGTACATTTCTTAGGAATAATATCATAAGATGACACTGATATCATCTGTTACTAACAAAATGCCCTAACACATTTCCCACTTCTTGCAAAACAATAAAGTTGCACGCATTGTGCATTACTTCCAAAAACCATTTCATTGCAGTTAACAACACTTAACTTACGTGCGTACGCCGTTTTTCCTATTTCCTACATGTCACAAACGGCGATACGAAAGAAAACGCGAAGTGACGGCGTTTCTTTTGCTAGTAGCCAAAAATAACAGGTTTTGCACGAATTATCACTGAACGTTGGAAAAATATACCTGCGATCGGAAACATTGACGCAGGTGATTCTGAAATAAATTGTTATCACGTACTTAAATCCGAACATTAACTACATGGCTCATGACAACCTGAAAACTTCCACTCGGAACATTTAACTGCTCATTCCTGACTTCTTTTATCCTTGCCTTTACCTAACATCGCGGGCACATTTTTCAAAATTGAAAACCCTAAAATATTCCGTCTAACGCGACAGAGTTTCAGGGCGAATATTCGACAGCCGAGTATGTATTGCATTAAACGGCAAAGCAGTCACCGATACCACGGACTAAGCCAACCTATTAAACCACCACAAATGTGTATTCACGAAGCACGACGAGAATTGAATTTCGCAGCGTCACAGATTTAGGAACGGGCATGATGACTGTAATTCTTGTACCATAAACATTGTCCGACTATTGATATCACCCAATATCGTTGGAAGTTCGGATCATTTACTTTCGGGCAACCTTACATTTATGGAATATAGGCCTTAAATCATGTTTCCGAGCGGGAGGTACCAGTGCCATAATACCTGTTTGAACTACGGTGAATTTCCAATATTTTCCACGTTCCAATCATTCAATAACTACTACGCATACCACTTTCCCGCACCGCAACGAAGAAAGGTATCTACTGAATAAGTATCCTTAAGTGCATCATTTGACAGTCGGGGGATTTATATTGTAAATCACAACACAACATTGGTCACGACTCTTCGCGTCAAATGCAAACGTTAATAACATGACCTAGGGAGAAAAGCTTTCCCATACGTTGGTTGGTGATTGCGCTTGCACGAATTTCTACACGATTGAACGACCTAATTCACTGTTCGCGAGACGGAAGTTCCGCAGCAGAAAATATTACGTGTCTCAATTACAGGTGAAGGAATCATACGAGCACTAACAGATTACCGGCTTCATTTCATCACAGTATACACAGTATTGAAACCGAAAAATTGATAACATTTCACCGATGCGTGTACGAAGAACCACAGACAACCGTGGGAAAATATTAACACCAAGCTTACCTGTCATTATTCCAATCATTCCTGCCGTCACGTCGAAACCTGGGGAAAGAACCATTTCGTATACCTCGATAAACACGTCCATTAAGAACATATTCCCTTCAAACGTCTACAATCAAACAGTACGTGCCATTCTGAGATACTTGCATCTTGCGTGGACCGACATGGAATCTCACACTGCGAGGTTACTAAGGAACGGTGACTACGCTACGAGTATTGTTGTGTGGTCCTTCTCCTACCGAGAATTGGCGAATTACGCGCGAATACGGAGGCTTGGCAATAAAATTAGACAGGCACATACTCTTAGTTACGCCTTGCTTCGTGGAAAGAGTGACACAAAAGCCAAGAAAAACTATTGTACAAGACGCGATTGCTGGATTCTATCACTTTTCGGAAAGACTTATGACATACATCGCCCCTTCACGGTTGCAACGTTTTATTGAGAGTTTTTCGTGCAGCTCAAAATTACTCGCTGAAAACTGACTGGCGATGCACAACTACCTTCATAATAAGTGCGGGACATTGCACATATCCATATGCCACACTCGTATTTCGAACATTCATTTCATTAAATATTTTTTGTTTTCCTTTTCCGATTAAACTTCCAATTCATAGTACCTACTTCGCTTCCCGAAACCTTAACCGTCTATGCTGTGTAATACGTTTGCATGTCCAAAACCAAACACATGTCTTCATTAATTCACGCTTAACACAGTTGAAAGTTCACAACGCGCACTCACGGCGACGTGTAACATTACATTCAATCTCCGATCCGCCAATTATCGTCTCGTCGCTGGGTTATATAGTTCACAGACCGATCACAACATTTCCTTGCGATCAACATGTCCGCGGGCAGCTGAATTTTTCTGGAGCCGGGGACCGATTCATTTACAAAGAATCCATTACTGCTATCTTCGCGCCCATTTTTACAAGGAGACGTTAAGGATCAGACATCCATTTACCGTCCAATATCCCACATCTACATCCAGCCGAGTAGAAGATCACTCCATTCTATCCTCAGTTATGACACCCTCCACCAGCATGACTCTTATTTGAACAGATTAACAACCTCCTCCACACAAAAAACCCTACTCTCCACTGAAACTTATATTTCTTGTTAAATACTGCGAACACTTAACACGTGACGCTTCGTGTGAAACTAAATGCAGACTGCAACGCGGAAAGGTGACTTCCGATAGATTAGTTGGCAACTAGGCAATTGCTTTAAATTTTAAACCTGAATCTGCAACCGAAATCGCCCTTTGCGAGGTGTTCGTGCAACGGGAAAATGAAAGATTTCACAAATACAGGGAAAGATAACATACGAGGGCTGCCAGATTTTCGGCTTCATGTCAACACAGTACACATAATATTCAGGCTAAGACAACATGAAACGGAAACATAAAAAATCATCACCACAAAAAATATATTACCCACCGTGTAATTTCTTACCATGCGTGACGGCTTGTTCTATACACCATTCTGAGAAAATGTCACCGCCAAGCTTACCTGTAATTATAACAGCCATGAGTGCCGCCACGCCGAAACCAGGGAAAAGAAGCATTTCGTAAACTTTCGTAACTACGTCAATGAAGAAAAGATTACCTTCAAACGTCTACAATCATGCAGCACGTACCAATTCTCAGCTACTTTCCTCTCGCCTGGTCCGACGTCGAACGAATCTCACACTGCGATGTTACTTAGCAACGGTGACTACGCTACGAGCATTATTGTATTTCTCCTCCGTGAGCAGGCGAATTACGCGTGAATGGTGGGCAATGAAATGAAGCAGGTATATAAACTTACATTCGCCTTCATACCGTGGAAATTGTGCCAGAAAATCCTGGAAAAAACTATCTTATAAATCACATTTCCTGCATATTTTCATATCACGGTAATACTGTGTACCTAGATCGTGGCTTCTCGGTTGCAAGATTTAATTTCGAATGTTTCACAGCTGAAAATAGGTCACCGAAAACTCTGATTACGCTCAACATCGTTCCAATGAAGTTAGAAGCCACATTCATCTGATAAATCGCCTCCGAACGACCGGTAAATATTTATCAATTCTTACTTTTTGGAAGAATTTATCAAATATTTCTTTCGATTTCCATTTGGAATGTACTTAAAAATTAGTTGCCTCTACGTAACGTCACTTCCACCTTCCGTCTCCACGGTTCTTCATTTGTAAGTTACACCGCGATATCTCGCCTCCCGACACAATACCATCAACGTCGGAAAATTAATATGAATGCCCACTACGACACAAACCACTATGTTCAACTCCCGTCAAAAATTTTTACCTAGCACTCACGACGATGTGTTACATAAAAATATTCACCACTTCGCGAATTCTCGCCCAGTCGCTGCTAAATATTGTTCACTAAGCGAAGCTGTTAGTCGACTGACGTCACCGATACAATTAAAGTGTTCAAGCACCTACGCAATAAAAACCTGTAAAAGTCAATGGGGTAGACCAGCTGCAGACTCACCCCTCCGGCTGTTACAATTTCTCTACACTTTCTTGACATCGTCATTGAATGCTAACATTCTCTACACGTGAGAAAGCTACCCTTTGAAGAAAGCTGCTTTCCTTACGTTTCGCAAGGAATTCAGAGTTATCGGCGTTAACGTTCAAAATTATCAAACACTCATCTGAAAGACTGAAGGCCAAATTTCGATACGAATTATCAAACAGCAAAGCATTTCCCGGCGAACGCGAAAACTTCATTTCTACGTATTCTTGATACGTCTGATGTACGCCTATTCATTGCCGTTATTATTCATAATCACACGGAATCACTCACACCACACAAAAAACTGTCATTAATGACTAAGAAACTGTGGTATGACATTAAAATCACATTCCACCGACACAAACCCGCACGCGAAATACGTTACACACACGATTAATTGTTTAGGCAATACGCCTCTTCTCTATTGACGATACAAATGAATTAAAAAGTAACACATACCATCGAAACAGCTGTTCGGTATATTCTTTCCGTCGTTCCGCCACCCACACAATCTAGTCACGGTCTTTGTCGACGACATCTCTGAAACCAGTCGTCCCAAACTGAAAGATGAAATAGAAAAACATAATTTGGTTTGAGGTTCCGTTTCAACTACAAGCGTAGCATACAAACAGGTCACTACAGGGTGAATATACAGAGACATACTAATTTTATATCGCGGCCAGTATTTCCATAGGAATCAGCTGTCCATAAATAGGACCTTTTGCTTACACAAATTACGTTCGCCTGGGTCAGAAAAGAATCTTCTCAACGAGTCGTTGACACCGGAAAAGGAATTACGTTAACGCTATGTAATTTCGGACATTTCCCTAGGCAACAAAGTAAGCTTACCCGTCAACTTCCGGCGCCGCCAGAAACAGTGTGTCCACTGTACGATGGGAGGAGGTGGGGGCGGTAGGGGTGGCACCTCCCCTCCAAGGAGCGGGAGAGAGTCGCGGGGGGGGGTATGGGAAATAAATGAAGCCGCCTCGCGCGCACCGCAAAGATGCCCTTTGAAGACGGGGCACGATATTGCACTATTTAAAACTATATTTAACACTATTTAGTGGGCAGTTACTGTTGAATTAGTGCAGGCGCTATTTTCACATATATCGCTGATGCATCCGCGCAGGTATTCTCATAATTCTACGCATTTCGCGACGCTCTCAAAGTGCATGTTCGCTCGTCTTTACAGGCCGTGGTCGTACAGCTTTTCGAAGATGCCAACGCCATCTAACGGATTTCACGCCGAACCAACGGGAAGCACGTAATTTTGGTTAATGAAACTGCGTTTCAACCGGGAAAACTTATTTCTGAAGGATTTTCTCCCAAATCAGTCATATATCTAATAAGGGATTTAATTCTTATGGAACAAGAAACTAACATGGGCGGTTAGGAGATGATTCCATTAAACATTTTCCATCGCTGAATCTTGGAATTATTTGTGGTAATCGGATGATTTTGGAATGTTATATCTACGAAATATATTTTATGTTCAATAATTTGCAGAGAAAACTGCGAAAATTTCTTTTGAGTTACCACATAGCCCCCGTGGGTAACGAAAGTAGCCAAGCAGTTAGCAAATCCAAAACGCCAATATATGATAAAAAAACAGGCCATGATATTCTCTGCAAAATCTGGTCAGTTTGATTCAAGTATTACAAATCCCGGGGTAATGGAACGCTTTCCACATATTTTAATGATTTCTCTGTCGGCTATTCAATCTATTTCTTTCACAGTGTAAATAAATGAATGAATCATTGAGATACTCGCACCCACTGCATAAATGTGATATATCACGTTGTAAATAACTCAGCTGTGGAAAACTTTAGGTTAACCACAACTCAGCTAGACTGAGCCCATAAGAATATCTATTTTCCAGAGGAATTAACACCATGGAATCAAAGTGCCACGTGAAAGTGTCAAACCTTTGTACTTAATGAATGCCATACAACTCTGTGATACCTTCGCTTGTGCTACAACTCAATCCAGCTTAACTTCCTTTAGTACAGAAAGCCATTTCAACTCTGTAGCCATACACCACATGAAGGTCTCCATTACAAGTCAGCTTTCATCCCTCAGATGTCTATATTTCTTGGAGAACTAAAATTTGACCCTGGTGAAACTTCCATAACGAGCAGAGAAATTTGCACAGAGTGAGAAAGTTGCTTGCATATCATCGTAAATGTTAACATTGTAAATATCTTGCAGCATATTTCTACTTTTTTCAAGTTATTACAATAGTAACTGAACTAATTGTCTATCCGGTACAGGGATTAAAACATGTGGTGTGAATTCACCTATTCATGTTCACTCAGCATATCTAGAAATTAAAATTCATTGACGAGAACAAACAGACCGTATAATTAGGCCAATCCACCTGAATTCTACACCAATAATTAGAGAGATGGGACTAATCACTTCATGGTTTATCACATGAGTATCATATTCACCCAACTAAGGCGGCAAATCATGCATCTGACCCACATGATGTACAATGCAGTTGAGGACGAGCTTAGAAAACCAGTGATGATATGCACTGACCTATGTGAGACAAAATACATGGACGTAAAAAATCAATTGGCGAATAAGCAACAGGGCATAGAAAAATTGGTGGAAAATGGCCAGGGGAACTTTTGAAAACAGTCCCGAATGCTATCCCAAAAAAGAAGAATGCAGTGCATAGCGAGGACAACAGAACTATGACTTTAATTTTACACGCAGCCAAATATTTGTTAACAATAATGGAGGGTTGGAGAGAAAAGCCAATTACTACTTGGCCAATGACCAGTTTGGGCGATGGGAGAATGTGAGCTCGGGATGCGATTGCGGTGATTATACCTCTGACCGTAAGAAACATACATGTATTACTTTGACAATAGAACCTAATGTAATGAATATTAATTTGCAATGATTGTAAATGCAAACAATAGCTGCTACAGACATCAGAGAAGATACAGTACAAGGTATTAATTGCATAACCTGGATATATTTGCAAGCTTCATTGAAAATGTATTTGAAAAGGGTTTCGACTGAGTACATTGGGTACACCAACTGAGATACTTGAGAAAATGGGGATACATTGATGACATAGAAAAATAATCAGGAACTTATGTATGACACTAAGAGTGCAGGTGAAAGGTGTTGATGGTTAATCAGGGTGGACAACTAGAGGTCATGGGGTACATCCCTTAAAACATAAAGCGATACAGCAACAGTCATTAAATATAGAGCCATTCAGCTGAGTTCCGCAGAATACCAGTATCAACATGACCAATTTCAACGCCAATCAGCATTGAGAGTAAGACTCACAGAAAAACTTATTGCATGCATTTTAATGGCAGTGGTGAAAAATCCAAACAATAGTAACTACAGACACCAGAGAAAATACAGTATCAAAATGAAACACCAACAACTTGAAGTGCATCAAATATAGTCAAGGATTATCTGAACAGACAATTCTGATGAGTACAAATGTTGAAGTAGCCAATGGAGGAATAATAACACAAAACCTGTGGGTGCATAAAAAAATGTAAACCATAACTCAAGAAGAAATAAGACTGAAATATGAAATCCATGGAATGGCAAAAGTTGGAACATATGCAGGAGTAATGTCTCAGTATCTAGAGCATGGAGCTGTTATTCAACAATCATGTACCACCACAAAGAACATTTTATATGCATTGGCAGATCATTCTGTAATATCCCGACACATTATTAAAGTCACAGGAAGTTAAAGTAATAAATATAGAATCCAAAATAAATAAAACATTACTCACATCATAAACACTCTCACAATTGGTCAGATATTGAATAATTTGGAAGAAAGGAATACATTGTTAATGACATGCTGTTATTGAAATGTATGTCATTATTTATTCGTTTCATGTTAAGAAGTTGTGTATTTTCTTACCCAGTTCCTCACCATTTTGTATTTAAAATGTTTCTCATATGAAGCTACTAATGGCATAAGAAAAAGGTATGTATTGAGTTTTAGCACTAAATGTTTAAGATAGAAAATTTTGGCGATGAGGAAAATGAAACACCTAGTGGCATTATGTTATAAAAAAGTTTGGCCTGCACAGAGAAATGAAGGGTGAAAGCCATTTTTAGGTGTTTAAATGAAATTATAATGGACAATGGTCTTTTAGAGTGGGATTATAGGGTGTAATTCCAACCTAAGTCTGTGAACAGCCGTTAGGTGAGATCCACGAGGCTTATTGTGCAATGGTGAAAATAAAAATGCTTGCGGGTGAGTATTTTTCATGGTCATGGCTGGCTGAAGGTTTAGAGGTTTATGTTAAAAGCTGTCATCCTTGTTTGAGTAATTTTTGAGAAATCATTCTTAAGTAATGCTGATCAAGCTAAACATTTGTATGACTGCATTCACATAAATTTCTTTGGGCCTTATTGTATTTGTTTGGGCAATATTTTTTTGGGAATTGTTCACCTTTAACTGAAACATTCTTAATACTTATTCGTGCCTTCTGTCAGTGGCCACTGATTTATGAAATGACAGAAACTGATTCACAGTCAACTGTGGATAAGTTAAGGGATTGTTTTGGCTGATTTGGGCTTTGACTGAACCGGGATGTCTGGTCAACGGTTCTAACCAAATGTTTTGAGTAGCCTTCGCACACAATGTAAACCACCAGTCAGGTTAGACTTGTGAAGAATTATGAAAAAAGCAAGCAATTTCTAATTTGTTGTGTTATGATTTCTTTTGCATCCCTTGTGGACAGGTTTTGTTAAATATAACCTCTGAGTTGGAGGGGTGAAAAAGTTTTCATAATTCTGTTGTGTCTTGTTAAGAAGTTGTGTATGTATGTAACCCATCGAATAACTGTTTTGTATTTAATCGTTCCAAGCAAGGTATTAAATGCATAATGAGTAACCTCACAAAATGTTGAAGATACGACACTTACAAGTGTAATCCCTTACCAGATATAAGGAGTCTGCTGAATTGGCATTTAGTAATGTACGAACGTGTTACGTAGCGTACTGGAAAATTTGTACAGAACGCAAAACTTCACCCAAAACTGTAAGTCAATAACGAAGTACTGTGTACCCCATCAATTTCACCACAGTGTACCACATAACATAAATGGAGGAAGTAATACCACCGGTTAATTTGGAGTTTCTTCTTCTTAAAAAGATGCAATACCTCTATCTAGCGGGAATGGCGCTGTCAAACTGAAATTATGTGAGCGGCGATGCCTGCCTTCATCCCACTCTTCTGAAAAAGGAAGTACAAAAACTCGAGTTGATGTGAGGTTTGTTGAAAACGCAACGTAAGGTTATTTTAGGTTATGGCTAGGAGAAGTAGAAAATTGCCTACCCTATCCGTCCTGTAGATTCCTCTTTGGAGTAATGGACTGAAAGTGGCCAATCACTAACTTCGAGCCTAATTGACAGGAACCAGCCTTTAAAAGGACTTGTCGCCACTGGAATGAAGAAGATGACAACCATTAGTTCATGTAAGGTGTTGATTAAATAAATTTCTTACCTCCGCTTAAGCACCCATGACCCTATTCCGGTGGTACAACGAGCTCGCAGTGATAACACAGAGTAATAATGCCAGGGTTGGAGGGAGAGAGAGGCGGTAAAGAGAAATGACACCACGGTACGTCGAACGTCGTTGCAATCTGTGTTTTGGCGAGAATATTTTTGCTGCAATTTCGTTAACTACTTACAAAAAGCATTGCTTCCCTCCATCCCACCGCTGGCCCGCACTCAGTAGCTTTTCGTCGGCTTTAAAATTGACTCTCTCGAATGAAGTTCTCCATTGGGTATCGAGGCGTTTTAAAATTAATGTATTGACTTGAATGATGTAGCATAGAGCCCTTCCTCAACGACATATGGAATGTTGAGGCATGTGATAACCCTCGTCTCTTCCAAACAGTCTATCGTATCCATGAACCAGCTGTGAAGTACTACACCGTTAAACAAATCGGCTACATGGAGACCACAGGGCTCCGTTATAGCATGCCAACGCCATCTAGCGGTTTTAACGTGGAACCAACTGAAGAGGTTGCACTTAGGCAAAATTTTCCGAGGTATTGCTGGAAAACTGGTGTTGGAGTAGATTTGGAATGCATCACACAGGGATATGAGAAGAACGATCGATTTTTGTAACGAAACCAATAATCTGCAGCTACTTAATTGCAAGAACCTATAACATATATATATATTTATATATAAAGTAGAGGGTTGTCCTGTCTTAAAGACAAATCAACAGTTTAAATCCTATCGTACTGAAACTTTGGAGAGTAATAGTTCAAGGCAGGAGGACATCAATGCGGCACTGTAAAAAAATCTCAGGGCCCCATAAGGGGGCCCTTGGGTGGTTTTACGGTACGTATTGGGTTTTGTGTAGTGGTTTCAGTTTTTACTTTTTTAAATTACTTCCGCTCAAGATAGAGAGTTGGAATTTTTTCATTAAATGTCAGAAGGAATGAAGATTTGAATTCTTTCAAACAGTTATCCTTTAAAATTTCGTAATTGATTGAAAAATACGTTTTTAACTGCTAAAACGCATATTTTTCTGTCAACGAAGAATGCCATATTCGCATGAGAACCAGATTTCTTAACACTTAACACTTCTTGTGAAACTCAAAATGCTGACTGCACATACGGAAATGTCACTTCCGATAGATTAGTTGGCGACTAGGCAATTCATTTACATTTTTAAAACCCGAATCTGCAACCGAAATTGCCCTTAGCGAGGTGTTCGTGCAACGGGAAAATGAAAGATTTCACAAGTACAGGGGAAAGATAAAATACGAGGGCTGCCAGATTTTCGGCTTCATGTCAAGACAGTACACAATATATTCAGGCAACATTAAACAGAAAAAAATCATAGGTACAAAAAATTCATTACCCACCTTCTAATTTGTTACGATGCGTGACGTCCTTGTTCTATAGACCAATTTGAGAAAATGTCACCGCCAAGCTTACCTGTAATTATACCAGCCATGAGTGCCGCCACGCCGAAACCAGGGAAAAAAAACCATTTCGTAAACTTTCGTGACTACGTCTATGAAGAAAATTTTACCTTCAAACGTCTAGA
The DNA here is from genome assembly GCA_963169105.1 of Ceriagrion tenellum. Classification (NCBI taxonomy): domain Eukaryota; kingdom Metazoa; phylum Arthropoda; class Insecta; order Odonata; family Coenagrionidae; genus Ceriagrion; species Ceriagrion tenellum. The sequence goes on along the minus strand of CAUJGU010000167.1, from coordinate 5,184 downwards.
ATCATGCAGCACGGACCAATTCTCAGCTACTTTCCTCTCGCGCGGTCCGGCGTCTGACGAATCTCACACTGCGATGTTACTTAGCAACGGTGACTACGCTACGGGCATTATTGTATTTCTCCTCCGTGAGCAGGCGAATTGCGCGTGAATGGTGGCCAATGTAATGAAACAGGTACATACACCTACATTCGCCTTTATATCCATATATATTTATGTATAAAAATTACAGGGTTTGTCTGTCTTAAAGACAAATCAACAGTTTAAATCCTATCGTACTGAAACTTTGGAGAGTAATAGTTCAAGGCAGGAGGACATCAATGCGGCACTGTAAAAAAATCTCAGGGCCCATAAGGGGGCCCTTGGGTGGTTTTACGGTACGTATTGGGTTTTGTGTAGTGGTTTCAGTTTTTACTTTTTTAAATTACTTCCGCTCAAGATAGAGAGTTGGAATTTTTTCATTAAATGTCAGAAGGAATGAAGATTTGAATTCTTTCAAACAGTTATCCTTTAAAATTCGTAATTGATTGAAAAATACGTTTTTAGCTGCTAAAACGCATATTTTTCTGTCAACGAAGAATGCCATATTCGCATGAGAACCAGATTTCTTAAAACTTAACATTTCTTGTGAAACTCAAATGCTGACTGCACATACGGAAATGTCACTTCCGATAGATTAGTTGGCGACTAGGCAATTGATTTACATTTTTTAAACCCGAATCTGCAACCGAAATTGCCCTTAGCGAGGTGTTCGTGCAACGGGAATATGAAAGATTTCACAAATACAGGGAAAGGTAACATACGAGGGCTGCCAGATTTTCGGCTTCATGTCAAGACAGTACACAATATATTCAGGCAACATTAAACAGAAAAAATCATAGGTACAAAAAATTCATTACCCACCTTCTAATTTGTTACGATGCGTGACGTCTTGTTCTATAGACCAATTTGAGAAAATGTCACCGCCAAGCTTACCTGTAATTATACCAGCCATGAGTGCCGCCACGCCGAAACCAGGGAAAAAAAACCATTTCGTAAACTTTCGTGACTACGTCTATGAAGAAAAGTTTACCTTCAAACGTCTAGAATCATGCAGCACGGACCAATTCTCAGCTACTTTCCTCTCGCGCGGTCCGGCGTCTGACGAATCTCACACTGCGATGTTACTTAGCAACGGTGACTACGCTACGGGCATTATTGTATTTCTCCTCCGTGAGCAGGCGAATTGCGCGTGAATGGTGGCCAATGTAATGAAACAGGTACATACACTTACATTCGCCTTTATATCCATATATATTAATGTATAAAAATTACAGGGTTTGTCTGGATCAACAGTTTTAATCCTATCGTACTGAAACTTTGGAGAGTAATAGTTCAAGGCAGGAGGACATTAATGCGGCACTGTAAAAAAATCTCAGGGCCCATAAGGGGGCCCTTGGGTGGTTTTACGGTACGTATTAGGTTTTGTGTAGTGGTTTCAGTTTTTACTTTTTTAAATTACTTCCGCTCAAGATAGAGAGTTGGAATTTTTTCATTAAATGTCAGAAGGAATGAAGATTTGAATTCTTTCAAACAGTTATCCTTTAAAATTTCGTAATTGATTGAAAAATACGTTTTTAGCTGCTAAAACGCATATTTTTCTGTCAACGAAGAATGCCATATTCGCATGAGAACCAGATTTCTTAAAACTTAACATTTCTTGTGAAACTCAAATGCTGACTGCACATACGGAAATGTCACTTCCGATAGATTAGTTGGCGACTAGGCAATTGATTTACATTTTTAAACCCGAATCTGCAACCGAAATTGCCCTTAGCGAGGTGTTCGTGCAACGGGAATATGAAAGATTTCACAAATACAGGGAAAGGTAACATACGAGGGCTGCCAGATTTTCGGCTTCATGTCAAAACAGTACACATAATATTCAGGCTAAGACAACATGAAACGGAAACATAAAAAATCATCACCACAAAAAATTTATTAGCCACCTTGTAATTTCTTTCCATGCATGACGGCTTGTTCTATACACCATTCCGAGAAAATGTCACCGCCAAGCTTACCTGTAATTATACCAGCCATGAGTGCCGCCACGCCGAAACCAGGGAAAAAAACCATTTCGTAAACTTTCGTGACTACGTCTATGAAGAAAATTTTACCTTCAAACGTCTAGAATCATGCAGCACGGACCAATTCTCAGCTACTTTCCTCTCGCGCGGTCCGGCGTCTGACGAATCTCACACTGCGATGTTACTTAGCAACGGTGACTACGCTACGGGCATTATTGTATTTCTCCTCCGTGAGCAGGCGAATTGCGCGTGAATGGTGGCCAATGTAATGAAACAGGTACATACACCTACATTCGCCTTTATATCCATATATATTTATGTATAAAAATTACAGGGTTTGTCTGTCTTAAAGACAAATCAACAGTTTAAATCCTATCGTACTGAAACTTTGGAGAGTAATAGTTCAAGGCAGGAGGACATCAATGCGGCACTGTAAAAAATCTCAGGGCCCATAAGGGGGCCCTTGGGTGGTTTTACGGTACGTATTGGGTTTTGTGTAGTGGTTTCAGTTTTTACTTTTTTAAATTACTTCCGCTCAAGATAGAGAGTTGGAATTTTTTCATTAAATGTCAGAAGGAATGAAGATTTGAATTCTTTCAAACAGTTATCCTTTAAAATTTCGTAATTGATTGAAAAATACGTTTTTAGCTGCTAAAACGCATATTTTTCTGTCAACGAAGAATGCCATATTCGCATGAGAACCAGATTTCTTAAAACTTAACATTTCTTGTGAAACTCAAATGCTGACTGCACATACGGAAATGTCACTTCCGATAGATTAGTTGGCGACTAGGCAATTGATTTACATTTTTAAACCCGAATCTGCAACCGAAATTGCCCTTAGCGAGGTGTTCGTGCAACGGGAATATGAAAGATTTCACAAATACAGGGAAAGGTAACATACGAGGGCTGCCAGATTTTCGGCTTCATGTCAAGACAGTACACAATATATTCAGGCAACATTAAACAGAAAAAATCATAGGTACAAAAAATTCATTACCCACCTTCTAATTTGTTACGATGCGTGACGTCTTGTTCTATAGACCAATTTGAGAAAATGTCACCGCCAAGCTTACCTGTAATTATACCAGCCATGAGTGCCGCCACGCCGAAACCAGGGAAAAAAACCATTTCGTAAACTTTCGTGACTACGTCTATGAAGAAAAGTTTACCTTCAAACGTCTAGAATCATGCAGCACGGACCAATTCTCAGCTACTTTCCTCTCGCGCGGTCCGGCGTCTGACGAATCTCACACTGCGATGTTACTTAGCAACGGTGACTACGCTACGGGCATTATTGTATTTCTCCTCCGTGAGCAGGCGAATTGCGCGTGAATGGTGGCCAATGTAATGAAACAGGTACATACACTTACATTCGCCTTTATATCCATATATATTAATGTATAAAAATTACAGGGTTTGTCTGTCTTAAATACAGATCAACAGTTTTAATCCTATCGTACTGAAACTTTGGAGAGTAATAGTTCAAGGCAGGAGGACATTAATGCGGCACTGTAAAAAAATCTCAGGGCCCATAAGGGGGCCCTTGGGTGGTTTTACGGTACGTATTAGGTTTTGTGTAGTGGTTTCAGTTTTTACTTTTTTAAATTACTTCCGCTCAAGATAGAGAGTTGGAATTTTTCATTAAATGTCAGAAGGAATGAAGATTTGAATTCTTTCAAACAGTTATCCTTTAAAATTTCGTAATTGATTGAAAAATACGTTTTTAGCTGCTAAAACGCATATTTTTCTGTCAACGAAGAATGCCATATTCGCATGAGAACCAGATTTCTTAAAACTTAACATTTCTTGTGAAACTCAAATGCTGACTGCACATACGGAAATGTCACTTCCGATAGATTAGTTGGCGACTAGGCAATTGATTTACATTTTTAAACCCGAATCTGCAACCGAAATTGCCCTTAGCGAGGTGTTCGTGCAACGGGAATATGAAAGATTTCACAAATACAGGGAAAGGTAACATACGAGGGCTGCCAGATTTTCGGCTTCATGTCAAAACAGTACACATAATATTCAGGCTAAGACAACATGAAACGGAAACATAAAAAATCATCACCACAAAAAATTTATTAGCCACCTTGTAATTTCTTTCCATGCATGACGGCTTGTTCTATACACCATTCCGAGAAAATGTCACCGCCAAGCTTACCTGTAATTATACCAGCCATGAGTGCCGCCACGCCGAAACCAGGGAAAAAAACCATTTCGTAAACTTTCGTGACTACGTCTATGAAGAAAATTTTACCTTCAAACGTCTAGAATCATGCAGCACGGACCAATTCTCAGCTACTTTCCTCTCGCGCGGTCCGGCGTCTGACGAATCTCACACTGCGATGTTACTTAGCAACGGTGACTACGCTACGGGCATTATTGTATTTCTCCTCCGTGAGCAGGCGAATTGCGCGTGAATGGTGGCCAATGTAATGAAACAGGTACATACACCTACATTCGCCTTTATATCCATATATATTTATGTATAAAAATTACAGGGTTTGTCTGTCTTAAAGACAAATCAACAGTTTAAATCCTATCGTACTGAAACTTTGGAGAGTAATAGTTCAAGGCAGGAGGACATCAATGCGGCACTGTAAAAAAATCTCAGGGCCCATAAGGGGGCCCTTGGGTGGTTTTACGGTACGTATTGGGTTTTGTGTAGTGGTTTCAGTTTTACTTTTTTAAATTACTTCCGCTCAAGATAGAGAGTTGGAATTTTTTCATTAAATGTCAGAAGGAATGAAGATTTGAATTCTTTCAAACAGTTATCCTTTAAAATTTCGTAATTGATTGAAAAATACGTTTTTAGCTGCTAAAACGCATATTTTTCTGTCAACGAAGAATGCCATATTCGCATGAGAACCAGATTTCTTAAAACTTAACATTTCTTGTGAAACTCAAATGCTGACTGCACATACGGAAATGTCACTTCCGATAGATTAGTTGGCGACTAGGCAATTGATTTACATTTTTAAACCCGAATCTGCAACCGAAATTGCCCTTAGCGAGGTGTTCGTGCAACGGGAATATGAAAGATTTCACAAATACAGGGAAAGGTAACATACGAGGGGGGCTGCCAGATTTTCGGCTTCATGTCAAGACAGTA
>CAUJGU010000166.1:0-14732 GCA_963169105.1 Ceriagrion tenellum | reverse complement strand
TGAGAATTTTTTATATTATGAATAATTCCTCCAGCACATATAAACAATAAAGCTTTAAATAAAGCATGAGTTAATAAATGAAAAAAAGCTAATTTATAAAATCCTAAAGATAAAATTCTTATTATTAACCCCAATTGTCTTAAAGTTGATAAAGCAATAATCTTTTTTAAATCAAATTCAAAATTAGCTCCTAATCCAGCTATAAATATTGTTAACCCAGAAATAAATAACAAAAATTTCCCAACTTCTGAATCTATTAATAATTGATTAAACCGAATTAATAAATAAACCCCCGCAGTTACTAATGTAGAAGAATGGACCAAAGCTGAAACAGGTGTAGGAGCTGCCATAGCCGCAGGTAACCAAGAAGAAAATGGAATTTGAGCTCTCTTAGTTATTCCAGCCAAAACAACTAAAATTCCAATAATTTTTATTTCAAAATCAATTTTTATAAAATCAACATAAAATAAAAAATTTCATCTTCCATAATTCAATATTCAAGCAATAGCTATTAATAAAGCAACATCTCCCAATCGATTAGATAAAGCTGTTAATATACCTGCATTAAAAGATTTTCTATTTTGATAATAAATTACTAAACAATAAGAAACTAATCCTAATCCATCTCATCCTAATAAAATTCTTATCAAATTAGGACTAATAATTATTATTAATATAGAAAAAACAAATAATAAAACTAAAAAAATAAAACGATTTATAAATTCATCTCCTCTTATATAATCCCTACTATAAAAAATAACTAATGAAGAAATAAAAAGAACCAATGCTATAAATAATAAACTAATCCAATCAAAAATAAAAACTATTAAAAATATTGAACTATTAATTCTAAAAATTTCTCACTCAAAAAAATAAATTAAATCAAAAACTAAAAAATATACCCCAAATACAAAAAAAAATAAACTAAAAATAAATAAAAAAATAAAAGAAATAAAACAAATCGAAATAAATTCCACTATTTAAAATAAACCTTTTTTTACATCTTTGATTCCACAAATCAAAATTTTTTATTAAACTATTTAAATTAATTATAAAACAAACAAAATCAAACTAACCACTTTTTAAAAAAAATATACTATTAAATCTCTTTTTAAAATTAAAAAATTTACAGGAAACCAATGTAAAAATAAAATTAAAAATTCCCGATTAAAACAAAAAAAAAATCTAAAAATCCCTGAAAAAAATTTTCCATGTTGTCTAAAAGAATATATAAATAAAGTGTAAACTGCTCTAAAAAAAGAAATAAAAATCATTATAAACAAAATCATTGGAGACCAAGAAACTAATCTATTAATTAAACCAATTTCCCCTAATAAATTTAAAGATGGAGGAGCAGCCATATTTCTAGAACATAAAAGGAATCATCATAAAGCTAAACTTGGCATTAAATTTAATATTCCCCTATTAATTAGTAATCTTCGACTTCCTAAACGTTCATATAATAAATTTACTAAATAAAATAAACCAGAAGAACATAATCCATGAGCAATTATTAAAGAAAAAGAAAATCCTCACCCCCATCTTACCATCACCATTAACCCCCCAATTACCATTCTCATATGAGCAACAGAAGAATAAGCAACTAAAGCCTTTAAATCAATTTGTCGTAAACAAACTAATCTTACCATAATTCCTCCTAATAATCTTAATACAATCCAAAAAATATTAAATTTTAAAGAAATATTAACAATTAAAGGAAATACACGAATTATACCATAACCCCCTAATTTTAATAAAATCCCTGCTAAAATCATGGAACCTGAAACCGGGGCTTCCACATGTGCTTTTGGTAATCATAAATGAACAATAAATATTGGCATCTTTACTAAAAAAGCAAAAATTAAAAATAAATAAAATAAAAATTCTTTAATTATAAATTCTTTCAAAAAAAAAAAATTTAAAAAATTAAAATTATTTTTAATAAAAAATAATCTAATTAATAAAGGTAAAGAAGCAAATAATGTATAAAACAATAAATATAAACCAGCCTGTAATCGTTCTGGTTGAAACCCTCAACCTAAAATTAAAAACAATGTAGGAATTAAACTTCTTTCAAAAAAAATATAAAATAAAAATAAATTTAAACATCTAAAAGTAAAAAACAACATTAACATTAAAAATAACACATTAAATAAAAAATAATTAACATTTAAATTAAAAAAATAATAAGATACTCTAGATAAAATCATTAAAGCACAAATCCAAATTCTTAATAAAATTAAACCAAATGATAATAAATCAACCCCAAAAAATCAAACTAAATTAAAATAGTTAAATGAAAACCCCTGAATTAAGAATAAAAAAAAATAAATAAATAAAACATTTTGAACCATTCAAAATATATTATTTAAAAAACAAATTGGAATTAAAAATAAAAATATTATTATAAACTTTAACATTGTAAAAAAGAAAATCTAAAAAAATAATCTCTTCCATGAGAACGAATTATTGAAACTAAAATTGATAACCCTAAAACCCCCTCACAAACAGAAAACACTAAAAAATACATTACAAAATATTGCTCAAAAAAAAAATAATTTAAATAAAAAAATAAAAAAATAAATAACCCTAAAACTATAAATTCTAAACTTAATAATATATTTAATAAATGTTTATAAGAAAAAATAAAAGAAAAAATTCCACAAAAATATATATATATAAAAATAAAAAATAAAAATTTTAACATTTTAATAGTTTAATAAAAACATTGGTCTTGTAAATCAAAAATAAAAAAATATTTTTTTAAAATAAATATTCAGAAAAAAAAAAATTTTTATCATTAATTCCCAAAATTAATATTTTAAATTAAACTATTTTCTGAAAAATTTTATTATTCAAAGTTTATTCAATTGATTTTTAATTATAACAAGAAGAACCTTTTTAATAATAAATCACCCCCTCTCAATAAGTATATTATTAATAATACAAACTTTATTAATCACTCTTTTTTCAGGATTAATCACAAAAAGATTTTGATTTTCTTACTCTCTATTTTTAATTTTTTTAGGAGGTATACTAATCTTATTAATATATATAACATCAATTGCATCAAATGAAATTTTTCTTTTAATAATTAATAAAAAAACTATTATTTTAATTATTTTTATTTTATTTATTTCTATCTTTTTAATTTATTTATTAGACACAAAATCCATATTTTTAAATAAAATCTCTAATTTAGAAAATTCAAATATAAAAATTTTAAAAAATTTAATTTATGAAAATAATTTTTCATTAAATAAATTATATAATTTTCCTTCTAATATAATTACAATTTTAATAATTAATTATTTATTTTTAACATTAATTGCTGTAGTAAAAATTACAAATATTTTTTTAGGACCTCTTCGAACTAATATATAAAATGAATAAACCTATACGAAAAAGACATCCCTTAATCAAAATTATAAATAACTCATTAATTGATCTCCCAACACCATCAAATATTTCTAGATGATGAAATTTTGGATCTTTATTAGGTTTATGCTTAATAATTCAACTAATTACAGGAATTTTCCTTGCCATACACTATACAGCAGATACCCTAATAGCTTTTAATTCAATTAATCATATTTGTCGAGATGTAAATTATGGCTGATTACTTCGAACCCTACATGCAAACGGTGCCTCTTTTTTTTTTATTTGTATTTATCTTCATATTGGTCGAGGAATATACTATGGATCCTATAAATATTTTTACACATGAAACATTGGAATTATTTTATTATTTTTAACAATAGGAACAGCATTTATAGGATATGTTCTCCCTTGAGGACAAATATCATTCTGAGGGGCAACAGTAATTACAAACCTCCTTTCTGCTGTTCCTTATTTAGGAATTGATTTAGTACAATGATTATGAGGAGGATTTGCTGTTGATAATGCAACCCTAACACGATTCTTCTCATTTCATTTTCTTTTTCCATTTATTATTACAGCTTTTACAATAATTCATCTTTTATTTCTTCATCAAACAGGTTCAAATAATCCTTTAGGAATTAATAGAAATATAGATAAAATCCCTTTTCATCCTTATTATTCATTTAAAGACATTTTCGGATTTATTATTATAATATTCTTTTTAATAATATTAACTCTTTTTTCTCCTTATCTACTAGGAGATCCAGATAATTTTATCCCGGCCAATCCATTAGTAACTCCCCCTCATATTCAACCAGAATGATATTTTTTATTTGCTTATGCAATCTTACGATCTATCCCTAATAAATTAGGAGGAGTCATCGCTTTAGTAATATCAATTGCAATCCTATTTATCCTCCCATTTTCAAACAATCTAAAAATTCAAAGATCTCAATTTTTTCCTATTAATCAAATTTTATTTTGAATAATAACCTCCGCAATTATCCTATTAACTTGAATTGGTGCTCGCCCAGTTGAAAATCCTTATATCATTACTGGACAAACTTTAACAATTTTATACTTTCTTTATTTTATTTTAAATCCAATAATTTTATTCTGATGACAAAATATAATTAAATAAAAAAAATAAATATCTAAATTTAAAACCTTTTTAAAAATTTTTTATAATAAAAAGTTAATGAGTTTGAATAAACATTTGTTTTGAAAACAAAATATAGAAATTTAAATTTTCTATTAACTTATTATTTTAATCCTAATCCTAAAATTTAAAATTTATATATTTTTATATAATTTTTAATATTTTATACTAAAATTAATTATTTAAAAAATAAAAATATTAACAAAAATGAAAAAAAACAACAAATTCAAAGAAATAGGCAAATAGCTTTTCCAAGCTATAAATATTAATTTATCATAACGATAACGAGGCAAAGCCCCCCGAACCCAAATAAATAAAAAAGAAATAAAATTTAATTTTAAAAAAAAAAAAAATGAGCTTAAATCAGAACCTAAAAATAATAAAGAAAATAACATTCTCATAAATAAAATTCTAGCATATTCAGCTAAAAAAATTAATGCAAATCCACCAGCCCCATATTCAACGTTAAACCCAGAAACCAACTCAGATTCACCCTCTGCAAAATCAAAAGGAGTACGATTAGTTTCTGCTAATCTTGAGACTATTCATATTATTGAAATAGGTATAAATAAAAAAAAAAATCATAAAAATTCCTGAAAAATTTTAAAATATATTAAATTAAAACTTCCTAAAACAAATAATACACATAAAAGTATTAACACTAAAGCAACTTCATAAGAAATTGTTTGAGCAATAGAACGCAATGAACCTAATAAAGAATAAAAAGAATTTGAAGACCAACCAGCTATTATAATTATATAAACCCCAAATCTTAAACAACAAAAAAAAAATAAAATCCCTAAATTAAAAGAATATAACTTTATCAAAAAAGGCATACAAAATCAAACAATTAAAGCTAAAAATAATGAAAAAATAGGAGAAAAATAATAGACAATTCTATTAGATAAAAAAGGAAAAATTTGTTCCTTTGTAAATAATTTAATTGCATCACAAAAAGGCTGAAGAACCCCTAATATACCTACTTTATTTGGACCTTTTCGAATTTGAATAAACCCTAAAACCTTACGCTCTAATAAAGTTAAAAAAGCAACACTTACTATTACAAAAACAATTAATAATAATCTTCTAAAAAAAGGTATATAAATATCAATATTAAAAATCATCAATACTATCTATAAAATATCAATTCATTTTATATTCATAAATTCTAAATTTATTACACTTTTCTGCCAAAATAGTAACTTTTTTTTATTTTTTTTTAAAAAAATAAATTTAATTTTTTAAAATATTATTTTAATTTAAATTTTTTATAAAATTTTAATTCTTTATTCAAAAAAAAATAAAATATATAAATATTTGGTCCTTTCGTACTAAAATATAAAAATTTTAAAAAAGATAGAAACCAACCTGGCTTAAACCGGTTTGAACTCAGATCATGTAAAAATAATATAGTCGAACAGACTAAAAAATTAAAAATTTACCCCTAATTCTATATTTTAATCCAACATCGAGGTCGCAATCTTTTTTATCGATTTGAACTCTCCAAAAAAATTACGCTGTTATCCCTAGAGTAACTTAACCTTTTAATCAAAAACTTAAAGAACAAAAAAAATTTTAATCATTTATTAATGAATTACAAATAAAAAAGTTTATTAAATATTTTAATCACCCCAATCAAATAATAATAAAATAAAAATTTTTTTTTTCTAATTTTTTTATATTAAACATATTATTAAACTTCATAGGGTCTTATCGTCTTTTTTTTATATTTTAGTTTTTTTACTAAAAAAACAAATTCAATTTATTTTAAAAAAATAAAGTTTATCTTTTATTAAACCTTTCATTCCAGTCTTCAATTAAAAAACTAATGATTATGCTACCTTTGCACGGTCAAATTACCGCGGCTCTTTAAACTAAATTCAGTGAGCAGGCCCTATTTTTAAAAAATTTTTAAAAACAATGTTTTTGTTAAACATATAAAAATAATATTGCCTAATTCATAAATTTAATATATCATTTTTAAACTATTTTATTTATTAAAAAAAAATTACTAATTTAATTATTATTTAATAATTTCTAAAATTAAAATTATTATTAAAATAAAAACTAAAAATTTTTAAAATAAATTTTATTATAAAAAAAATTAATTTTAACATACTAATTATTAATATCTATTTTTAAGATAATATTTTTACTTAAAAAAACTATATTTTTTTATTTTTTATTTTTAAGCTCAACCCTAAAAATATTTTTATAAAAAAATTACTTTATTTTTTTTAATTTAATAAACAAATAACAATATAATTATTATTATATTATATAATAAAAACAAAAATAATTAATTTTTATAAATAAATTAAATTTATTTCTTTTAAAATTTTAAAAATTCAAAATCGTTTAACTTTTCATTTCAAAAAATTTATAAATAATATTTATTAAACAATAAAACTTATAAATTTTTAAATCTTTTGAATTAAAAATATATTTTTTTAAAAAATTTTATTTTAATTATTCCTGATACACAAGGAACAAAAATTTAATTTTTCTTTTATTTAAAATATTTTTCAAATTATTTCAAATTTCTATCTCTATACTTTTTACTATAAAAAAAAAATTTTTTCATTAAAATTTTACTTAAACTTAAAATATTTAAAAATACTTTTATTAAAAAAAAATTATAAAAATTATTTAAAAAATAAAATATTCTTTTAAAAAAATTATTAATTTTCTTTTTGAAAATTTCAACTTAAAATGATTTGCACAAATTTCTTTTTAATGTAAATAAAAAACTTCACTAAAAAAGCTTTAAATTGTATTTCTAGATACATTTTCCAATATATCTACTATGTTACGACTTATCTCATTTATATTTTTTAACGAGAGCGACGGGCGATATGTGCATATTTTAAAACTTTAATCAATTAATTTTTATTAATTAATTTACTTTTAAATCCACCTTCAAATAAATTTTTAATTTTAAAATTCATATTAAATTAATTTTATTGTAATTCATTTCTTCTTTAATATAAATTACACCTTGATTTGACATAATTAAAAATTATTAATCTTGAATTTTATTAATTCTAAAAAAATATTCTGTTGACAACGATATATAAATTGACTAACAAATTAAAGTAAAATTTTCGTGGATTATCGATTATAGAACAAATTCCTCTAAACAGAATAAAATACCGCCAAAATTTTTAAGTTTTAAATTTTTAATTTTTACTACCTAATTTTTTTTTAATTTAATTATTTTTATAATAGGGTATCTAATCCTAGTTTAATAATAAATTTTTATAGCTTCAAAAAATATTTTAATAAAATTAATTTTAAAATAAAAATTATTTTATAAAATTTAAATTTCACTTAAAAATCTATATTTTAATTTTTTTTAAACTTTTTAACTAAAAATAAAAAAAATTTAACTATATTATTTGTATAACCGCGATTGCTGGCACAAATTTTACCAATATTTTTATTATAATAACTATAATTAACATAAATTAAAATTATAATATTATTTACTAATATTAAAAATTTAAAATTAATTATTTTTAAAATAATCAAAACCCCCAAAAAATTTTATATGTAAAATTTTATTTTATTAAATTAATTTTAACAAAAATAAAACTATTTTTTAAAAAAATTAATAAAATTAAAAATTTTATTATTTAAAATAATTTTATAAATTCATTTTAAAATTATTTTAAATTAAAATATAATTTATTAATTTAAAATTTTTTTTAGTTTTTTTAAATTTTTTTTTTTAATTAAAAAATTTAATATAATGGAACAACATAATATATATATATAAAAATATTTTATAATATATATATATATATATATACATAAATATAAATATTTTACAATATATATATATATATATATATATATAAATAAATATTTTATATAATATATATATATATATATATAAATAAATATTTTATATAATATATATATATATATATATATATAAATAAATATTTTATATATAATATATATATATATATATATATATATAGATAAATATTTTATATATAATATATATATATATATACATATATATTTATTTATAATAATAATAATATATATATATATATATATATTATTTAAATAATAATAATAATATTATATATATATATATATATAATTTAAATATAATATAATATATAATATATATATATATATAATACATATATATATATATATATATATATTATAAATATATATTATAATATATAATATATATATATATATATAATACATATATATATATATATATATATATATTATAATATATAATATATATATATATATATATAATACATATATATATATATATATTATAAATATATATTATAATATATAATATATATATATATATATATAATACATATATATATATATATATATTATAAATATATATTTATATATTTAATTTATATAATTTATAAATTAAAAAGAAAATAATTATATAAAAATTTAAAATAAAAATTATAATTTATATTAAATTTTTTTTTTTTTTTTTTTTCTCTCAAATATTAAATTTTTAATATTTATATTTAAAAATATCGATTATTTTTTATATTGAATCTAATTTTTTTTTTTTAAAACCATTTTATTAAATTTTAAGATAAAAGATAAGCTAAAATAAGCTATTAGGTTCATACCCTAATTATAAAGATTAATTCTTTTCTTTTTAAAAAATATTAATAATTATTTTTTATTATTTATTGTTTTTTTTTTTTAAAAATAATAAAAATTTTTTATTAATATTTTATTAGCCAATTATATTTAAATTTAAAATAAAAATTATTTAAATGAATTGCCTGACAAAAGGAACATCTTGATAGGGTGTATCATATAATTTTTATTAATTTAATTATATTCATTAATAATATATTATAAATTATTATTAATTATATTTAATAGAATTAAACTATTTCTTAAAGAATCAAAATCTTTTATGCATCATACACTAAAATATAAATATTTCTCTTCCTTTCTAAAAATATTTAAATTTAAATAATAATAATAATAAATATAATAATAATAATAAATAAAATAATAATAAATAAAATATTTTATTTATATAAAAAATTATAAAAAGAAAAATTAAATTTAAAAAAAAATATTAGAATTTAATCTAATTCATTAAAAAATAATCTTTTTAATTTTAAAAAATTCATTTAAAATTTTATTTTTATTTACTCTTTTTTTCGGTTCAATAATAAGAATTTGTTCTTCTTCCTGATTCATAATATGAATAGGTTTAGAAATTAATTTATTGTCATTTATTCCTTTAATAATAAATTTAAATAATTTATTTTCTAGAGAAGCAATTTTAAAATATTTTCTTATTCAAACTCTTGCCTCAAGAACCTTATTATTTTCAATCATTTTTTATTCATTCTTTATTGAATTTAATTTAAATTATCAATTTAAATCAATTTTAAATATCTTATTTTGCTCCTCTTTATTAATAAAAATAGGAATAGCCCCCTTTCATTTTTGATTTCCTAATGTGATAGAAGGACTAAATTGAATTAATAATATAATTTTAATGACTTGACAAAAAATTGCCCCATTCATTATTATCTCTTTTTGTTTAAACTTTAAATTTTTAATAATTTGTATTATTTATAGATCTTTTGTAGGAGCAATAGGAGGTTTAAACCAAACATCCCTTCGAAAAATCATGGCTTACTCATCAATTAATCATTTAAGATGAATAATAGCAGCAATTTTAAATAATGAAAACTTATGAAAAATTTACTTTTTATTTTATTGTTTTTTATCAATTTCAATTTTATTTATATTCTCAAATTTTAATATTTTAAATATTAATCAAATTTTTTTAATTTTTAGAAATAAAAATTTAATAAAAATTTTTTTATTTATCCCTTTCCTTTCATTAGGAGGGCTCCCCCCATTTTTAGGATTTTTCCCAAAATGATTAATTATTGATCTTTTAACAAATGCAAATTTAATTTGACTTTTAATTATTATATTAAATTGTACTTTAATTACTTTATATTTTTACATTCGAATTTGTTATTCTTCATTTATTTTTAATCATAATATAATAACATGAAATTGAAAAAACTTTTTAAATTTAAAAAGTTTTTTATTTCTTTCAATTATTTCCTTTTTTTCTATTTTTGGTATATTAATAATTAATATTTTATTTTTTTTTATTTAATAAATTTATAAATTATTAAGTAAAAACTTTAAGTTAAAAAAACTAAAAACCTTCAAAGTTTTAAATAAAAGTCTATTTCTTTTAAGTTTTAAAAAACTTTAATAAAATTTTATTTTTTATTCCTTTAGAATTGCAGTCTAATATCATTTTTGACTATAAAGTTTAAAAAATTTTTGATTAAAAAGAATTTTTTTTCTTATAAATAGATTTACAATCTATTGCTTATTAATTTCGGCCATTTAATCTAAATTCTTTAATTTTAAATTTAATTTTTAATTAAATTTTTAAAAATTGCAACAATGATTATTTTCAACAAATCATAAAGATATTGGAACACTATATTTTATTTTCGGTGCTTGATCTGGAATAGTAGGAACTTCTTTAAGAATTTTAATTCGTGCAGAATTAGGACATCCAGGAACATTCATTGGAGATGATCAAATTTATAATGTAATTGTTACTGCTCATGCATTTATTATAATTTTTTTTATAGTCATACCAATTTTAATTGGAGGATTTGGAAATTGATTAATCCCTCTTATATTAGGAGCTCCTGACATAGCTTTCCCTCGAATAAATAATATAAGTTTTTGATTATTACCTCCCTCATTATCTCTTTTACTTTCAAGCTCAATTGTAGAGAATGGAGCGGGAACAGGATGAACTGTTTACCCCCCTCTTTCTTCTAATATTGCTCATAGAGGAGCTTCTGTAGATTTAGCTATTTTTTCATTGCATCTAGCGGGAGTATCCTCCATTTTAGGTTCAATTAATTTTATTACTACTGTTATTAATATACGAGCTAATGGAATTACTCTTGACCGAATACCTTTATTTGTTTGATCAGTTGTTATTACAACTGTTTTATTATTACTTTCTCTTCCTGTTTTAGCTGGAGCTATTACTATACTTTTAACAGACCGAAATCTAAATACATCTTTCTTTGACCCTGCCGGAGGGGGAGACCCAATTTTATATCAACATTTATTTTGATTTTTTGGTCATCCAGAAGTTTATATTTTAATTTTACCAGGATTTGGTATAATTTCCCATATTATTAGTCAAGAAAGAGGAAAAAAAGAAACTTTTGGAACTTTAGGAATAATTTACGCTATATTAGCTATTGGTCTCTTAGGATTTATTGTTTGAGCTCACCACATATTTACAGTAGGTATAGATGTAGATACCCGAGCTTATTTTACTTCTGCAACAATAATTATTGCTGTCCCAACTGGAATTAAAATTTTTAGTTGACTTGCAACACTACACGGCACTCAAATCAATTACTCCCCATCAATCTTATGAGCTCTAGGATTTGTTTTTCTTTTTACTGTTGGAGGAATTACGGGAGTAATTTTGGCTAATTCATCTATTGATGTAATTCTTCATGATACATATTATGTTGTTGCTCATTTTCATTATGTTTTATCAATAGGAGCTGTTTTTGCAATTATAGCAGGATTTGTCCACTGATTCCCTTTATTAACTGGTTTATCAATAAATGATCAATGATTAAAGTCCCAATTTATTATTATATTTTTAGGAGTAAATTTAACATTTTTTCCTCAACATTTTCTAGGACTAGCGGGCATACCCCGACGCTATTCTGACTACCCAGATGCTTACACTTCTTGAAATATTATCTCTAGATTAGGGTCAACAATTTCAATAATTGGAATTTTATTTTTCCTTTTTATTATTTGAGACAGATTTTCTACTCATCGAACACAAATTTTTCCATTACAATTTAACTCTTCCATTGAATGATACCAAAATTTACCTCCTATAGAACATTCTTATAATGAACTTCCTATTTTAATAAATTAAATTTTCATAACTTTAATTTAAATTAAATTTCTAATATGGCAGAATAGTGCAATGAATTTAAGCTTCATAAATAAAGATTTTTTTTCTTTTATTAGAATATAAAAAATAAAAAATGGCAACATGATCAAATTTAAATCTTCAAGACAGAAATTCTCCTATTATAGAACAATTAAACTTTTTTCATGATCATGCACTTTTAATTTTAATTTTAGTAACATCATTAATTGGATATTTAATAGCAACATTATTTTTTAACAAATTAAATAATCGATTTTTATTGCATGGCCAAACAATTGAAGTAATTTGAACTATTCTTCCTGCTATTGTTTTATTATTTATTGCATTTCCTTCTTTACGAATTCTATATCTTTTAGATGAAGTTAATAATCCAGCAATTTCTATTAAAACAATTGGTCATCAATGATACTGAAGATATGAATATTCTGATTTTTCTAATATTGAATTTGACTCCTATATAATCCCTACTAATGAACAAAATTTAGAATCTTTTCGATTGTTAGATGTTGATAATCGAATTATTTTACCTATTAATAATCAAATTCGAATTTTAGTTTCAGCTACTGATGTTCTTCATTCTTGAACTATTCCCTCATTAGGTGTAAAAATTGATGCTTCACCAGGACGATTAAATCAAACAAATTTTTTTATTAATCGTTCAGGATTATTTTTTGGCCAATGTTCAGAAATCTGTGGGGCTAATCATAGATTCATACCCATTGTTATTGAAAGAACACCAACAAAATTTTTTATTAAATGAATTTCTAATTTAATTTAAATTATTATTTATATTTCCATTAGATGACTGAAATTCCAAGTAATGGTCTCTTAAACCATAAAATAGTAAATTAGTATTTACTTCTAATGAAAAAATTAGTTAATTTTATAACATTAGAATGTCAATCTAAAATTATTAATATATTTAATATTTTTTTATTCCCCAAATATCCCCTATAATATGGTTATTGTTAATAATTTTTTTTTTATCTATTTTTTTATTTTTTAATATCCTAAATTATTTTAATTTAAATTTTTTAAATATTTTAAATCAAAATCTAAATAAAAAATTTAAAAATTCTAATAATTATTTTAAAAATAAAAAATTGATTTGAAAATGATAATAAATCTTTTTTCAATCTTTGACCCCTCAACAAATATTTTTAATTTATCTATTAATTGATTAAGAACTTTTTTAGGAGTTTTCTTTTTTCCTTTACTTTTTTGATTCATTCCTTCACGAATAGAAAAATTTTGAAATTTTATTTTTTTAACTCTTCATAAAGAATTTAAAACATTATTAGGACCAACAAGATTTAGAGGAACAACATTTATATTTATTTCTTTATTTTCGTTTATTTTATTTAATAATTTTTTAGGACTTTTCCCATATATTTTTACAAGAACAAGCCATATAGCTTTAACCCTTTCTCTTGCTCTACCCTTATGAATTAGATTTATATTATTTGGATGAATAAATAATTCAAAACATATATTTATTCATCTTGTGCCACAAGGTACCCCCTCTATTTTAATACCATTCATAGTAATAATTGAAACAATTAGAAATATCATTCGTCCAGGAACTTTAGCAGTTCGACTATCCGCAAATATAATTGCAGGCCATTTACTTTTAACTTTATTAGGAAATACAGGAAATTCAATTTCAATAATTTTAATTTCAATTTTAATTTTTACTCAATTACTTTTATTAACTTTAGAAACAGCTGTAGCAATTATTCAATCTTACGTTTTTACAATTTTAAGAACACTTTACTCTAGAGAAGTAATCTAACTTTAAAAATGTCAACACACTCAAACCACCCATTCCACTTAGTTAATTATAGCCCCTGACCCTTAACAGGAGCAATTGGAGCCTTAACTTTAACAGCAGGATTAACAAAATGATTTCATCAATATTCAATAGATTTATTTTTATTAGGTAATTTAATTACAATTCTAACCATAATTCAATGATGACGAGATATTTCTCGAGAAGGAACTTTTCAAGGCTTACATACTTACCCTGTTACCTTAGGATTACGATGAGGAATAATTTTATTTATTGTTTCAGAAGTATTTTTCTTTATCAGATTTTTTTGAGCTTTTTTCCATAGAAGTTTAGCCCCTACAATTGAATTAGGAAAAATTTGACCTCCTTATGGAATTTTTGTTTTTAACCCC
>CAUJGU010000165.1:0-20000 GCA_963169105.1 Ceriagrion tenellum | reverse complement strand
GCGGTGGGTAGAGTGAAGCTCTGGCAACTTTGCATGATTTATTCAACCACAGAAAGTGGTTCGTGGCCTTTATTAGTTCCGCGTTGCTTTTTGGAGGGAGAGGCCAGACATGCGCAACGTACCACATCCTGGGCAGAACCAGCCGCTCCAGAATGCGCACGCGCACTGACAGCGGGAGCGACGCCGAGGCGTATCTCCCGACCATCCCCCGCACATGTCCGACCACCTCCCCCCAGTTGTGACTCAGAGAGTCCTCAAGGGACTCGGACCACCAGAATCCTAACACTTTAATTGGACGCGGGGAGATTGTCCATGGATTGGAGGTGTCAGGCGGCAGAGTCCCTTTAATTATTAGGAGGGTCGATTTTTTATCGTTTATTTCCAATCCCCCGGGTTTGAAGGAGGAAATTGTTTCGCTGGCCTGTTTTAACTGATGGGGGTGGCCAATGAAAAGAGTCAGATCGTCCGCATAGAGGACGCCGGTGTGGTGCGTCCCATGCATCGTCACACCGACGCCTCCGACCCGCAGTGCCCGGATGACTGGATCCATCGCGAACGCGAACAGCAACATGGAGAGCGGGCATCCCTGCCGTACGGAGTTACGCACGGGGAAAGGAGCGGAGAGCTCGCCGGAAATCTTCACGCATGCAGTGCTGTCTTTGTATAAAATAAATATAAAATCAATAAATAAACGGGGAAAACCCATGGAGTGTAAAACAGCAGCGATATATTCAATCCGGATAAAATCAAAGGCTTTGCGAAAGTCAACGGCTAAAATACTAAGAAACGGATCCGGATGTGGAGGCGCGGATAAAAACACGTTCCGGATTAAAAACGACGCGTCTAAAATATTGCGACTACGCGACACCGCGTACTGGGATGAATCTAAAACCTTGTCTGAGACATTAAAAAGTCTCAATCGTAAGACGTGAGCTAAAATTTTGTAGTCGGAATTTAAAAGAGCAACTGGCCGAAAATCGTCAAACGATTTCGGCCGGTTTTTCTTTGGTAGTATAGAGATCACTGCGGCCCTCTGACTTCCGGTCAGTGAGCCATTCACAAGAATAGAATTAAAAACGCGACTTAAAACCGGTGTTAAAATATCCCAGTACGCGATATAAAACTCGAAAGGGAGACCGTCGGTGCCGGGAGCTTTGCCACGAGGCAACGTCGCCGATAGCGCACCTAGCTCTTCAGGTGTTATGTTCTCGACGAGCGAGTGGTGGTCGTCAGCTGGCAGGCAAGGGAGGGGAGGGAGGGGAGGGCAGTCACTCGCCTTCCAGGGCGCATACCTGGAGAAGGTGGTCGCATAGTTGGCAGCTGCGTCCTCGATTAGAGAGGCAGAGTGGCCGAGGTTGGAAGTAAGGGCCGGCCCGCGCTCGCCCCGCATAATGGCGCGTTTCAATTCGGAGATCGTGAGAGGACCCCAAATATCGGGGTCGATCTCCTTCTGCCATCTATTGGGAGCATACCGCGTGCTCTCGAGTCGAAATATAATTCGCTTTAAGAGCGAGGATTGGTGGTAGAAGTCCACAGGCTTCTCTTTCAGAGAGAGTAGCTCTTCCAGCGCCTGCCGGTGGAAGTGTATGCTATTGCCCAATTCCCTACGCCATTCTTTTGTTATCCGCGTGACATATTTGCGGACAGTTGGTTTGAAGACTATTTCCCACCACTCGCTCGCATCTGGAAAATCGGCCATTCGAGACACTAGTTTATTCAATTTCACGCGTAAAAGCTCCCGTGCATCCGGGTCGGTGAGGATCCTCGTGTCCATCCTCCAGAGGGGAGGTGGGCGACGAGGCGGGAGAGAGGAGGGGGAGAGAGGGCAGGAGAGAGTGAGGAGAACGGCGAGGTGATCGGAAAGGGAGTAGGGGAGGGTTTGGCATGCGGTGAGGTGACGGGAGAGGGGACGCGAGATAAAAATAAAATCGATCCGCGTTCGCGAGTGACTACCTACCCGGGTAAAAGGGACTGGCGGTCCGTGAGTGAGAAAAATGGCCGCGTCGACGGCCCGCGTTGACGCGACAAGCGTGCCAAGAGCGCGACTCGGTCGATATACGATCCGGTTTGTGTTGGAGTCTGAGTCCTCCGCGCGGTAGATAGAGTTGAAGTCCCCTCCCAACACTGCCCTTCCAAAAAAGCAATCCACGTATGGAATGAGGAGATCTTCGAAGAAGATCTCCCTCTCGACCCGATTCCTGTCACCCGATGGTGCATAGAAATTGACAAAGGTGATATCCCCGACTCGAAGGGATAGGATCCTCCCCGAGTCGTGACGGCGGAGGGCTGTAATGTGATAAATATTTTTCACCAGGGTGGTGATGCCGTTCCGCGGACCAGAGGAATTTGAAAAGGCATTATAGAGGGTATCATTCCAAGAGACCCCGTCTGAGGTCTCCTGGAGGAAGGCAACATCTGGGGAGTGGTGGTGTATAAAGGAACGGAGATGGGCGATCTTGATAGGGTTGGAAATGGAAGCTACATTCAGCGTCATGACTCTCAGAGAGGGGGTGGGAGGGTTACCTCTACTGGCTCCTGCCATTGCGCCGATGTCTAGACGGTCGCGCCCGGCGTCTCTCTTGCGGCGCTGATGACGCCGGCATCGGTGAATCTGTCTCCTCCTGGTCCATGAGAAGCTGGAATTGGTTGGTCGAGACAAAGGATTGGGGTGAGGTTGGGGATAAGGATCTGTTGGATGGGGAAAGGGATCGGGAGCGGGGTGTAGAAGGATGCGGGGATAAAGGGGTGAAATCTATTTCAGGGGTGTCAGAAATATGGGAGAGCGGCGTGGAAGAAACAGATATTTCCTCCACGGAGTGATCGCTATCGGGAGACAGCTCCGCGTTGTAGTCGCGATCGCTCGGGTCGACGATCGTCATGTTTTCGTCCTTTTCCGAGCCGCTCGGCCTCCCCTCCGTTGAAGCCGCCTCCTCACCCTTGGCAGCCGTCATCCCCTCCGATGCCGCCGTCGTCTCCTCCTCCCCGGCCTTCCCCTCCGTCTCCTCCTCCTCCTTCGGCGCGCTCACCGTCCCCTCCAGCGCCTTCCCCTCCTCCGCCTTTCTCCGCCGCGCGCTCTCCTCCTCTCCTTCCGCCGCGGGTGCAGGTGTACTTGCTCTCCCCTTCCCCACGATCCGCCACTCCTCTTCCCCGCGGGGCGAGCACTTAATGGCTTCGGCGGCTGCCACGGTCGCCTTCCCCACCGCTCTCTTCCGCCCCTCCTTCGCCTCCCTCCTCTCCAGCGGCGAGCCCACCGGAGTCACGTAGGCCGCGTTTTCCCCGGGCGTGGGTAAGGGAGGTGGGGTGGGTATGGGTGTAGTGTGGGTAAGGGAGGTGGGGTGGGGGGAAATGCCACGTGGCGGTGAGTCACCAACACGTGCTCTCTTCGTGGGTTCTTCGTCCTCCTTCTGGGGACCCCGTTTTACTCGGCCCGCGTCCGTCGTCTCCACCTCCGCGTTCGCCGTCACGACCTCCATCTCCGCGAGGTCTCGCGCCCGCTGCTCAATTGTTTCCTCGTCTTCGGTGACGTTTTCCGCAGCCACCGTGACATCCAGGTAGCTCCTTGGTGCGGTATTCCGCGGGCATTGGCGCCTCTCGTGACCCTCTTGGTGGCATCGCGCACACGTACGGCGTTGTCCGTCGTACATGACGAGGCCCCGGTCACCACTCACCGTGATGTATGACGGGATGTTCTTTTCGACCGTCATTCTAACAACCCGCGTTCCCGTCATGGACCGTAGATAGCCTTTTCCGGCCCATTCGGCGTCCCAGCTTCGATGAATTTTGCCATATTTAGCTAATTCGGCTTCAATTTCGGATTTAGGAGTTTCCCCCGGGAGGCACATCACCTTTACGTTGGTGGGAGTGCCAGAGGACAGTTCTATAGTACAGTCCATTACCCGGTCTTCCTTTGTAGGGAAAGGCAGCTTACGGGTCCTGGACTGATATATTCGCTGGAGGATTTCGGCAGATGCCATCTTCACAAAAATGTTTCGTTTTGTGTACCCAAATTGGATTATTAGGACTTCATTTTCAGTGAGCCCGAGGGTTTCCCGGACGAATCGGTGAGATTCAAGCGGCGTAGGAACACGCTCTCTCTCGTCGGTAGAGACCAGGAGAGTGTTGACTCTCTGCACCACCATTGCTCGTTAATTATAAAAAAACACTTGGAAGAAAAAAAAAAAAAAAAAAAAAAAAAAAAAAAAAAAAAAAAAAAACAAAAAAAGCACGCTTGCGCAAAACACAAAAAGAACGACTTGTCCCGTCGTCACCTCCGCAAATCACCACGTAAGCGAACTCACATAAACGTAGAGCAGCAAAGTAGCACACGGGAGACACAAAAGAAAAGAAAACTGCAGAATTCGCGATGCCAGAAAAACAAAAGCGAAGCGAGAGACCGGGGGTCTCGCGCTCACTTCACCGGCGAAGGGAAGCTTCCCTCGCCGGCGGGGAACGTCCTTGACGGAGTCGGGAGCTCGAGAAAAACACGTCCGCTCTCTTGGTATGGCCGTTGGCATCTACACCTACACTATTGAGACGTGTCATAGCTACAATAATCTTCCATTACTGCAGTACAAGAACCCTAAAAGAGAGCAGTGTAGACACACATGCCCAGTTCACCCGCAAAACCATCGAAGATGCCTAATAAGCCCAAAAATATCTACTATAATTCTAGAAAATACTACGTTCCTCAATATGTGCCAACGAATAAGCCGTCAAAATGACACCTTTTCCGGCCTTCAAACGCTCCTAACTCAAAAAGCACGCTACGCACGCGGACGTCGTCTCGTAATCACGCACGTACCGACCACCCGCGCATACACGATCGACGCGAAGGAATCACATCCACTCGTTTTCACTACACGAAGGGGGCAACGATCAAAAATCCTAAGGTTAAACACTTGCAAAATTTGCCTAAAATGGCAGAATATAAAATTTATTAAAATCACGCGGAGCGACTCCCGTGCATCGAGAAACCTCCAACGAAGCCTATCACCATCGCGTTCGATGCCTATTCCCGAAAATTCTAGGATCGGTCTGTTTCCGCCACCGAAAACGTACTCAAAATGACACCTTTTCCGGCCTTCAAACGCTCCTAACTCAAAAAGCACGCTACGCACGCGGACGTCGTCTCGTAATCAAGCACGTACCGACCACACGCGCATACACGTTCCACGCGAAGGAATCACATCCACACGTTTTCACTACACGAAGGGGGCAACGATCAAAAATCCTAAGGTTAAACACTTGCAAAATTTGCCGAAAATGGCAGAAAATAAAATTTATTAAAATCACGCGGAGCGACTCCCGTGCATCGAGAAAGCTCCAACGAAGCCTATCACCATCGAGTTCGATGCCTATTCCCGAAAATTCTAGGATCGGTCTGTTTCCGCCACCGAAAACGTACTCAAAATGACACCTTTTCCGGCCTTCAAACGCTCCTAACTCAAAAAGCACGCTACGCACGCGGACGTCGTCTCGTAATCACGCACGTACCGACCACCCGCGCATACACGATCCACGCGAAGGAATCACATCCACTCGTTTTCACTACACGAAGGGGGCAACGATCAAAAATTATAAGGTTAAACACTTGCAAAATTTGCCGAAAATGGCAGAAAATAAAATTTATTAAAATCACGCGGAGCGGCTCCCGTGCATCGAGAAAGCTCCAACGAAGCCTATCACCATCGAGTTCGATGCCTATTCCCGAAAATTCTAGGATCGGTCTGTTTCCGCCACCGAAAACGTACTCAAAATGACACCTTTTCCGGCCTTCAAACGCTCCTAACTCAAAAAGCACGCTACGCACGCGGACGTCGTTTCGTAATCAAGCACGTACCGACCACACGCGCATACACGTTCCACGCGAAGGAATCACATCCACACGTTTTCACTACACGAAGGGGGCAACGATCAAAAATCCTAAGGTTAAACACTTGCAAAATTTGCCGAAAATGGCAGAAAATAAAATTTATTAAAATCACGCGGAGCGACTCCCGTGCATCGAGAAACCTCCAACGAAGCCTATCACCATCGAGTTCGATGCCTATTCCCGAAAATTCTAGGATCGGTCTGTTTCCGCCACCGAAAACGTCCTCAAAATGACACCTTTTCCGGCCTTCAAACGCTCCTAACTCAAAAAGCACGCTACGCACGCGGACGTCGTCTCGTAATCAAGCACGTACCGACCACACGCGCATACACGTTCCACGCGAAGGAATCACATCCACACGTTTTCACTACACGAAGGGGGCAACGATCAAAAATCCTAAGGTTAAACACTTGCAAAATTTGCCGAAAATGGCAGAAAATAAAATTTATTAAAATCACGCGGAGCGACTCCCGTGCATCGAGAAAGCTCCAACGAAGCCTATCACCATCGAGTTCGATGCCTATTCCCGAAAATTCTAGGATCGGTCTGTTTCCGCCACCGAAAACGTACTCAAAATGACACCTTTTCCGGCCTTCAAACGCTCCTAACTCAAAAAGCACGCTACGCACGCGGACGTCGTCTCGTAATCAAGCACGTACCGACCACACGCGCATACACGTTCCACGCGAAGGAATCACATCCACACGTTTTCACTACACGAAGGGGGCAACGATCAAAAATCCTAAGGTTAAACACTTGCAAAATTTGCCGAAAATGGCAGAAAATAAAATTTATTAAAATCACGCGGAGCGACTCCCGTGCATCGAGAAACCTCCAACGAAGCCTATCACCATCGAGTTCGATGCCTATTCCCGAAAATTCTAGGATCGGTCTGTTTCCGCCACCGAATACGTACTCAAAATGACACCTTTTCCGGCCTTCAAACGCTCCTAACTCAAAAAGCACGCTACGCACGCGGACGTCGTCTCGTAATCAAGCACGTACCGACCACACGCGCATACACGATCCACGCGAAGGAATCACATCCACTCGTTTTCACTACACGAAGGGGGCAACGATCAAAAATCCTAAGGTTAAACACTTGCAAAATTTGCCGAAAATGGCAGAAAATAAAATTTATTAAAATCACGCGGAGCGACTCCCGTGCATCGAGAAAGCTCCAACGAAGCCTATCACTATCGCGTTCGATGCCTATTCCCGAAAATTCTAGGATCGGTCTGTTTCGGCCACCGAAAACGTACTCAAAATGACACCTTTTCCGGCCTTCAAACGCTGCTAACTCACAAAGTACGCAACGCACGCGGACGTCGTCTCGTAATCAAGCACGTACCGACCACACGCGCATACACGTTCCACGCGAAGGAATCACATCCACACGTTTTCACTACACGAAGGGGGCAACGATCAAAAATCCTAAGGTTAAACACTTGCAAAATTTGCCGAAAATGGCAGAAAATAAAATTTATTAAAATCACGCGGAGCGACTCCCGTGCATCGAGAAAGCTCCAACGAAGCCTATCACCATCGAGTTCGATGCCTATTCCCGAAAATTCTAGGATCGGTCTGTTTCCGCCACCGAAAACGTACTCAAAATGACACCTTTTCCGGCCTTCAAACGCTCCTAACTCAAAAAGCACGCTACGCACGCGGACGTCGTCTCGTAATCAAGCACGTACCGACCACACGCGCATACACGTTCCAAGCGAAGGAATCACATCCACACGTTTTCACTACACGAAGGGGGCAACGATCAAAAATTATAAGGTTAAACACTTGCAAAATTTGCCGAAAATGGCAGAAAATAAAATTTATTAAAATCACGCGGAGCGACTCCCGTGCATCGAGAAACCTCCAACGAAGCCTATCACTATCGCGTTCGATGCCTATTCCCGAAAATTCTAGGATCGGTCTGTTTCCGCCACCGAAAACGTACTCAAAATGACACCTTTTCCGGCCTTCAAACGCTTCTAACTCACAAAGCACGCTACGCACGCGGACGTCGTCTCGTAATCATGCACGTACCGACCACCCGCGCATACACGATCCACGCGAAGGAATCACATCCACTCGTTTTCACTACACGAAGGGGGCAACGATCAAAAATCCTAAGGTTAAACACTTGCAAAATTTGCCGAAAATGGCAGAAAATAAAATTTATTAAAATCACGCGGAGCGGCTCCCGTGCATCGAGAAAGCTCCAACGAAGCCTATCACCATCGAGTTCGATGCCTATTCCCGAAAATTCTAGGATCGGTCTGTTTCCGCCACCGAAAACGTACTCAAAATGACACCTTTTCCGGCCTTCAAACGCTCCTAACTCAAAAAGCACGCTACGCACGCGGACGTCGTTTCGTAATCAAGCACGTACCGACCACACGCGCATACACGTTCCACGCGAAGGAATCACATCCACACGTTTTCACTACACGAAGGGGGCAACGATCAAAAATCCTAAGGTTAAACACTTGCAAAATTTGCCGAAAATGGCAGAAAATAAAATTTATTAAAATCACGCGGAGCGACTCCCGTGCATCGAGAAACCTCCAACGAAGCCTATCACCATCGAGTTCGATGCCTATTCCCGAAAATTCTAGGATCGGTCTGTTTCCGCCACCGAAAACGTACTCAAAATGACACCTTTTCCGGCCTTCAAACGCTCCTAACTCAAAAAGCACGCTACGCACGCGGACGTCGTCTCGTAATCACGCACGTACCGACCACACGCGCATACACGATCCACGCGAAGGAATCACATCCACACGTTTTCACTACACGAAGGGGGCAACGATGAAAAATCCTAAGGTTAAACACTTGCAAAATTTGCCGAAAATGGCAGAAAATAAAATTTATTAAAATCACGCGGAGCGACTCCCGTGCATCGAGAAACCTCCAACGAAGCCTATCACCATCGAGTTCGATGCCTATTCCCGAAAATTCTAGGATCGGTCTGTTTCCGCCACCGAAAACGTCCACAAAATGACACCTTTTCCGGTCTTCAAACGCTCCTAACTCACAAAGCACGCAACGCACGCGGACGTCGTCTCGTAATCACGCACGTACCGACCACCCGCGCATACACGATCGACGCGAAGGAATCACATCCACTCGTTTTCACTACACGAAGGGGGCAACGATCAAAAATCCTAAGGTTAAACACTTGCAAAATTTGCCGAAAATGGCAGAAAATAAAATTTATTAAAATCACGCGGAGCGACTCCCGTGCATCGAGAAACCTCCAACGAAGCCTATCACCATCGAGTTCGATGCCTATTCCCGAAAATTCTAGGATCGGTCTGTTTCCGCCACCGAAAACGTCCTCAAAATGACACCTTTTCCGGCCTTCAAACGCTCCTAACTCAAAAAGCACGCTACGCACGCGGACGTCGTCTCGTAATCAAGCACGTACCGACCACACGCGCATACACGTTCCACGCGAAGGAATCACATCCACACGTTTTCACTACACGAAGGGGGCAACGATCAAAAATCCTAAGGTTAAACACTTGCAAAATTTGCCGAAAATGGCAGAAAATAAAATTTATTAAAATCACGCGGAGCGACTCCCGTGCATCGAGAAAGCTCCAACGAAGCCTATCACCATCGAGTTCGATGCCTATTCCCGAAAATTCTAGGATCGGTCTGTTTCCGCCACCGAAAACGTACTCAAAATGACACCTTTTCCGGCCTTCAAACGCTCCTAACTCAAAAAGCACGCTACGCACGCGGACGTCGTCTCGTAATCAAGCACGTACCGACCACACGCGCATACACGTTCCAAGCGAAGGAATCACATCCACACGTTTTCACTACACGAAGGGGGCAACGATCAAAAATTATAAGGTTAAACACTTGCAAAATTTGCCGAAAATGGCAGAAAATAAAATTTATTAAAATCACGCGGAGCGACTCCCGTGCATCGAGAAACCTCCAACGAAGCCTATCACTATCGCGTTCGATGCCTATTCCCGAAAATTCTAGGATCGGTCTGTTTCCGCCACCGAAAACGTACTCAAAATGACACCTTTTCCGGCCTTCAAACGCTTCTAACTCACAAAGCACGCTACGCACGCGGACGTCGTCTCGTAATCATGCACGTACCGACCACCCGCGCATACACGATCCACGCGAAGGAATCACATCCACTCGTTTTCACTACACGAAGGGGGCAACGATCAAAAATCCTAAGGTTAAACACTTGCAAAATTTGCCGAAAATGGCAGAAAATAAAATTTATTAAAATCACGCGGAGCGGCTCCCGTGCATCGAGAAAGCTCCAACGAAGCCTATCACCATCGAGTTCGATGCCTATTCCCGAAAATTCTAGGATCGGTCTGTTTCCGCCACCGAAAACGTACTCAAAATGACACCTTTTCCGGCCTTCAAACGCTCCTAACTCAAAAAGCACGCTACGCACGCGGACGTCGTTTCGTAATCAAGCACGTACCGACCACACGCGCATACACGTTCCACGCGAAGGAATCACATCCACACGTTTTCACTACACGAAGGGGGCAACGATCAAAAATCCTAAGGTTAAACACTTGCAAAATTTGCCGAAAATGGCAGAAAATAAAATTTATTAAAATCACGCGGAGCGACTCCCGTGCATCGAGAAACCTCCAACGAAGCCTATCACCATCGAGTTCGATGCCTATTCCCGAAAATTCTAGGATCGGTCTGTTTCCGCCACCGAATACGTACTCAAAATGACACCTTTTCCGGTCTTCAAACGCTCCTAACTCACAAAGCACGCAACGCACGCGGACGTCGTCTCGTAATCACGCACGTACCGACCACCCGCGCATACACGATCGACGCGAAGGAATCACATCCACTCGTTTTCACTACACGAAGGGGGCAACGATCAAAAATCCTAAGGTTAAACACTTGCAAAATTTGCCGAAAATGGCAGAAAATAAAATTTATTAAAATCACGCGGAGCGACTCCCGTGCATCGAGAAAGCTCCAACGAAGCCTATCACCATCGAGTTCGATGCCTATTCCCGAAAATTCTAGGATCGGTCTGTTTCCGCCACCGAAAACGTACTCAAAATGACACCTTTTCCGGCCTTCAAACGCTCCTAACTCAAAAAGCACGCTACGCACGCGGACGTCGTCTCGTAATCAAGCACGTACCGACCACACGCGCATACACGATCCACGCGAAGGAATCACATCCACTCGTTTTCACTACACGAAGGGGGCAACGATCAAAAATCCTAAGGTTAAACACTTGCAAAATTTGCCGAAAATGGCAGAAAATAAAATTTATTAAAATCACGCGGAGCGACTCCCGTGCATCGAGAAAGCTCCAACGAAGCCTATCACTATCGCGTTCGATGCCTATTCCCGAAAATTCTAGGATCGGTCTGTTTCGGCCACCGAAAACGTACTCAAAATGACACCTTTTCCGGCCTTCAAACGCTGCTAACTCACAAAGTACGCAACGCACGCGGACGTCGTCTCGTAATCAAGCACGTACCGACCACACGCGCATACACGTTCCACGCGAAGGAATCACATCCACACGTTTTCACTACACGAAGGGGGCAACGATCAAAAATCCTAAGGTTAAACACTTGCAAAATTTGTCGAAAATGGCAGAAAATAAAATTTATTAAAATCACGCGGAGCGACTCCCGTGCATCGAGAAACCTCCAACGAAGCCTATCACTATCGAGTTCGATGCCTATTCCCGAAAATTCTAGGATCGGTCTGTTTCCGCCACCGAAAACGTACTCAAAATGACACCTTTTCCGGCCTTCAAACGCTCCTAACTCAAAAAGCACGCTACGCACGCGGACGTCGTCTCGTAATCACGCACGTACCGACCACACGCGCATACACGATCCACGCGAAGGAATCACATCCACACGTTTTCACTACACGAAGGGGGCAACGATGAAAAATCCTAAGGTTAAACACTTGCAAAATTTGCCGAAAATGGCAGAAAATAAAATTTATTAAAATCACGCGGAGCGACTCCCGTGCATCGAGAAACCTCCAACGAAGCCTATCACCATCGAGTTCGATGCCTATTCCCGAAAATTCTAGGATCGGTCTGTTTCCGCCACCGAAAACGTCCACAAAATGACACCTTTTCCGGTCTTCAAACGCTCCTAACTCACAAAGCACGCAACGCACGCGGACGTCGTCTCGTAATCACGCACGTACCGACCACCCGCGCATACACGATCGACGCGAAGGAATCACATCCACTCGTTTTCACTACACGAAGGGGGCAACGATCAAAAATCCTAAGGTTAAACACTTGCAAAATTTGCCGAAAATGGCAGAAAATAAAATTTATTAAAATCACGCGGAGCGACTCCCGTGCATCGAGAAACCTCCAACGAAGCCTATCACCATCGAGTTCGATGCCTATTCCCGAAAATTCTAGGATCGGTCTGTTTCCGCCACCGAAAACGTCCTCAAAATGACACCTTTTCCGGCCTTCAAACGCTCCTAACTCAAAAAGCACGCTACGCACGCGGACGTCGTCTCGTAATCAAGCACGTACCGACCACACGCGCATACACGTTCCACGCGAAGGAATCACATCCACACGTTTTCACTACACGAAGGGGGCAACGATCAAAAATCCTAAGGTTAAACACTTGCAACATTTGCCGAAAATGGCAGAAAATAAAATTTATTAAAATCACGCGGAGCGACTCCCGTGCATCGAGAAAGCTCCAACGAAGCCTATCACCATCGAGTTCGATGCCTATTCCCGAAAATTCTAGGATCGGTCTGTTTCCGCCACCGAAAACGTACTCAAAATGACACCTTTTCCGGCCTTCAAACGCTCCTAACTCAAAAAGCACGCTACGCACGCGGACGTCGTCTCGTAATCAAGCACGTACCGACCACACGCGCATACACGTTCCAAGCGAAGGAATCACATCCACACGTTTTCACTACACGAAGGGGGCAACGATCAAAAATTATAAGGTTAAACACTTGCAAAATTTGCCGAAAATGGCAGAAAATAAAATTTATTAAAATCACGCGGAGCGACTCCCGTGCATCGAGAAACCTCCAACGAAGCCTATCACTATCGCGTTCGATGCCTATTCCCGAAAATTCTAGGATCGGTCTGTTTCCGCCACCGAAAACGTACTCAAAATGACACCTTTTCCGGCCTTCAAACGCTTCTAACTCACAAAGCACGCTACGCACGCGGACGTCGTCTCGTAATCATGCACGTACCGACCACCCGCGCATACACGATCCACGCGAAGGAATCACATCCACTCGTTTTCACTACACGAAGGGGGCAACGATCAAAAATCCTAAGGTTAAACACTTGCAAAATTTGCCGAAAATGGCAGAAAATAAAATTTATTAAAATCACGCGGAGCGACTCCCGTGCATCGAGAAACCTCCAACGAAGCCTATCACCATCGAGTTCGATGCCTATTCCCGAAAATTCTAGGATCGGTCTGTTTCGGCCACCGAAAACGTCCTCAAAATGACACCTTTTCCGGCCTTCAAACGCTCCTAACTCAAAAAGCACGCTACGCACGCGGACGTCGTCTCGTAATCAAGCACGTACCGACCACACGCGCATACACGTTCCACGCGAAGGAATCACATCCACTCGTTTTCACTACACGAAGGGGGCAACGATCAAAAATCCTAAGGTTAAACACTTGCAAAATTTGCCGAAAATGGCAGAAAATAAAATTTATTAAAATCACGCGGAGCGACTCCCGTGCATCGAGAAAGCTCCAACGAAGCCTATCACCATCGAGTTCGATGCCTATTCCCGAAAATTCTAGGATCGGTCTGTTTCCGCCACCGAAAACGTACTCAAAATGACACCTTTTCCGGCCTTCAAACGCTCCTAACTCAAAAAGCACGCTACGCACGCGGACGTCGTCTCGTAATCAAGCACGTACCGACCACACGCGCATACACGTTCCAAGCGAAGGAATCACATCCACACGTTTTCACTACACGAAGGGGGCAACGATCAAAAATCCTAAGGTTAAACACTAGCAAAATTTGCCGAAAATGGCAGAAAATAAAATTTATTAAAATCACGCGGAGCGACTCCCGTGCATCGAGAAAGCTCCAACGAAGCCTATCACTATCGCGTTCGATGCCTATTCCCGAAAATTCTAGGATCGGTCTGTTTCCGCCACCGAAAACGTACTCAAAATGACACCTTTTCCGGCCTTCAAACGCTCCTAACTCAAAAAGCACGCTACGCACGCGGACGTCGTCTCGTAATCACGCACGTACCGACCACACGCGCATACACGATCCACGCGAAGGAATCACATCCACACGTTTTCACTACACGAAGGGGGCAACGATCAAAAATTATAAGGTTAAACACTTGCAAAATTTGCCGAAAATGGCAGAAAATAAAATTTATTAAAATCACGCGGAGCGACTCCCGTGCATCGAGAAACCTCCAACGAAGCCTATCACTATCGCGTTCGATGCCTATTCCCGAAAATTCTAGGATCGGTCTGTTTCCGCCACCGAAAACGTACTCAAAATGACACCTTTTCCGGCCTTCAAACGCTTCTAACTCACAAAGCACGCTACGCACGCGGACGTCGTCTCGTAATCATGCACGTACCGACCACCCGCGCATACACGATCCACGCGAAGGAATCACATCCACTCGTTTTCACTACACGAAGGGGGCAACGATCAAAAATCCTAAGGTTAAACACTTGCAAAATTTGCCGAAAATGGCAGAAAATAAAATTTTTTAAAATCACGCGGAGCGACTCCCGTGCATCGAGAAACCTCCAACGAAGCCTATCACCATCGAGTTCGATGCCTATTCCCGAAAATTCTAGGATCGGTCTGTTTCGGCCACCGAAAACGTCCTCAAAATGACACCTTTTCCGGCCTTCAAACGCTCCTAACTCAAAAAGCACGCTACGCACGCGGACGTCGTCTCGTAATCAAGCACGTACCGACCACACGCGCATACACGTTCCACGCGAAGGAATCACATCCACTCGTTTTCACTACACGAAGGGGGCAACGATCAAAAATCCTAAGGTTAAACACTTGCAAAATTTGCCGAAAATGGCAGAAAATAAAATTTATTAAAATCACGCGGAGCGACTCCCGTGCATCGAGAAAGCTCCAACGAAGCCTATCACCATCGAGTTCGATGCCTATTCCCGAAAATTCTAGGATCGGTCTGTTTCCGCCACCGAAAACGTACTCAAAATGACACCTTTTCCGGCCTTCAAACGCTCCTAACTCAAAAAGCACGCTACGCACGCGGACGTCGTCTCGTAATCAAGCACGTACCGACCACACGCGCATACACGATCCACGCGAAGGAATCACATCCACACGTTTTCACTACACGAAGGGGGCAACGATCAAAAATCCTAAGGTTAAACACTTGCAAAATTTGCCGAAAATGGCAGAAAATAAAATTTATTAAAATCACGCGGAGCGACTCCCGTGCATCGAGAAACCTCCAACGAAGCCTATCACTATCGCGTTCGATGCCTATTCCCGAAAATTCTAGGATCGGTCTGTTTCCGCCACCGAAAACGTACTCAAAATGACACCTTTTCCGGCCTTCAAACGCTCCTAACTCAAAAAGCACGCTACGCACGCGGACGTCGTCTCGTAATCACGCACGTACCGACCACACGCGCATACACGATCCACGCGAAGGAATCACATCCACACGTTTTCACTACACGAAGGGGGCAACGATCAAAAATTATAAGGTTAAACACTTGCAAAATTTGCCGAAAATGGCAGAAAATAAAATTTATTAAAATCACGCGGAGCGACTCCCGTGCATCGAGAAACCTCCAACGAAGCCTATCACCATCGAGTTCGATGCCTATTCCCGAAAATTCTAGGATCGGTCTGTTTCCGCCACCGAAAACGTCCACAAAATGACACCTTTTCCGGTCTTCAAACGCTCCTAACTCACAAAGCACGCTACGCACGCGGACGTCGTCTCGTAATCAAGCACGTACCGACCACACGCGCATACACGATCCACGCGAAGGAATCACATCCACACGTTTTCACTACACGAAGGGGGCAACGATCAAAAATCCTAAGGTTAAACACTTGCAAAATTTGCCGAAAATGGCAGAAAATAAAATTTATTAAAATCACGCGGAGCGACTCCCGTGCATCGAGAAAGCTCCAACGAAGCCTATCACCATCGAGTTCGATGCCTATTCCCGAATATTCTAGGATCGGTCTGTTTCCGCCACCGAAAACGTCCTCAAAATGACACCTTTTCCGGCCTTCAAACGCTTCTAACTCACAAAGCACGCAACGCACGCGGACGTCGTCTCGTAATCAAGCACGTACCGACCACACGCGCATACACGATCCACGCGAAGGAATCACATCCACACGTTTTCACTACACGAAGGGGGCAACGATCAAAAATCCTAAGGTTAAACACTTGCAAAATTTGCCGAAAATGGCAGAAAATAAAATTTATTAAAATCACGCGGAGCGACTCCCGTGCATCGAGAAACCTCCAACGAAGCCTATCACCATCGAGTTCGATGCCTATTTCCGAAAATTCTAGGATCGGTCTGTTTCCGCCACCGAAAACGTCCTCAAAATGACACCTTTTCCAGCCTTCAAACGCTCCTAACTCAAAAAGCACGCTACGCACGCGGACGTCGTCTCGTAATCAAGCACGTACCGACCACACGCGCATACACGTTCCACGCGAAGGAATCACATCCACACGTTTTCACTACACGAAGGGGGCAACGATCAAAAATCCTAAGGTTAAAAGGTCGAAAATCTCCGAATCCAAAAGTTAATTAATTCATGCGTCCCTCACTCGTAATTTTAATCTAAAAAGAAACTCAAAACCGAGATGTTTCTACGTCGCAGTCATAAAACCGTCAATGTTTGTACATACCGATATTGAAAACTTTTCAATGTACATTTGCCATGGTTCAATATCGACGCATAATTTTAAATCTTTTTCCAGTTATATCTGGTTGTGTCCAATGACTGATAAATTGTTCACGTTACATCTACGTTTTCGCTTCGTTTAAATTGAAAGGTCATACCATATTCCTCAAACCAATGATATGCGGAGTCCACCATCTCACAGCAGATCCCATGAAGCAAGGCAAATTTATTCTCTGTGACTGATATCGATATATATTTCTAAAAGTACAGTTAATGACCACCTTAATCCAGTATACAACACATCCCACATCATTACGTCCAACATAAAAATTTATATTTAAGTATAGAATCGTCATGATGTAAAGCTGACTTGCGGAAACAATTTCCCATCAGTAACCCGCACTTCTCCCCCTCCTTTCCCACGTATGTCTTCCAAAACCCTTCTCTAATTATATCTGTACTCACCTCGTATTTCAGGTCTCCCCTAAGCGCACAATGCCTCCCCTTTCATTGTGAAATTAATACCCTGTTACTGCTCTGCGGTATCACATCTCCCGCTTTCTACGCCCTCAAGACCCAAGCAGGCAGCTGAAATCTGACACCGTGGGAATCTATCCCCGCTCTTTTTCCCAACCTTTCTGTCGGAGGACTGACTGATGCCGACATTCCTTAACGAACGATTTCAGATTTTTCGACGCACAAAGTCTAATCCTAGTCAGCTAAATTGCTCAGGATGTGAACAACATCTCTGTACATTTCTTAGGAATAATATCATAAGATGACACTGATATCATCTGTTACTAACAAAATGCCCTAACACATTTCCCACTTCTTGCAAAACAATAAAGTTGCACGCATTGTGCATTACTTCCAAAAACCATTTCATTGCAGTTAACAACACTTAACTTACGTGCGTACGCCGTTTTTCCTATTTCCTACATGTCACAAACGGCGATACGAAAGAAAACGCGAAGTGACGGCGTTTCTTTTGCTAGTAGCCAAAAATAACAGGTTTTGCACGAATTATCACTGAACGTTGGAAAAATATACCTGCGATCGGAAACATTGACGCAGGTGATTCTGAAATAAATTGTTATCACGTACTTAAATCCGAACATTAACTACATGGCTCATGACAACCTGAAAACTTCCACTCGGAACATTTAACTGCTCATTCCTGACTTCTTTTATCCTTGCCTTTACCTAACATCGCGGGCACATTTTTCAAAATTGAAAACCCTAAAATATTCCGTCTAACGCGACAGAGTTTCAGGGCGAATATTCGACAGCCGAGTATGTATTGCATTAAACGGCAAAGCAGTCACCGATACCACGGACTAAGCCAACCTATTAAACCACCACAAATGTGTATTCACGAAGCACGACGAGAATTGAATTTCGCAGCGTCACAGATTTAGGAACGGGCATGATGACTGTAATTCTTGTACCATAAACATTGTCCGACTATTGATATCACCCAATATCGTTGGAAGTTCGGATCATTTACTTTCGGGCAACCTTACATTTATGGAATATAGGCCTTAAATCATGTTTCCGAGCGGGAGGTACCAGTGCCATAATACCTGTTTGAACTACGGTGAATTTCCAATATTTTCCACGTTCCAATCATTCAATAACTACTACGCATACCACTTTCCCGCACCGCAACGAAGAAAGGTATCTACTGAATAAGTATCCTTAAGTGCATCATTTGACAGTCGGGGGATTTATATTGTAAATCACAACACAACATTGGTCACGACTCTTCGCGTCAAATGCAAACGTTAATAACATGACCTAGGGAGAAAAGCTTTCCCATACGTTGGTTGGTGATTGCGCTTGCACGAATTTCTACACGATTGAACGACCTAATTCACTGTTCGCGAGACGGAAGTTCCGCAGCAGAAAATATTACGTGTCTCAATTACAGGTGAAGGAATCATACGAGCACTAACAGATTACCGGCTTCATTTCATCACAGTATACACAGTATTGAAACCGAAAAATTGATAACATTTCACCGATGCGTGTACGAAGAACCACAGACAACCGTGGGAAAATATTAACACCAAGCTTACCTGTCATTATTCCAATCATTCCTGCCGTCACGTCGAAACCTGGGGAAAGAACCATTTCGTATACCTCGATAAACACGTCCATTAAGAACATATTCCCTTCAAACGTCTACAATCAAACAGTACGTGCCATTCTGAGATACTTGCATCTTGCGTGGACCGACATGGAATCTCACACTGCGAGGTTACTAAGGAACGGTGACTACGCTACGAGTATTGTTGTGTGGTCCTTCTCCTACCGAGAATTGGCGAATTACGCGCGAATACGGAGGCTTGGCAATAAAATTAGACAGGCACATACTCTTAGTTACGCCTTGCTTCGTGGAAAGAGTGACACAAAAGCCAAGAAAAACTATTGTACAAGACGCGATTGCTGGATTCTATCACTTTTCGGAAAGACTTATGACATACATCGCCCCTTCACGGTTGCAACGTTTTATTGAGAGTTTTTCGTGCAGCTCAAAATTACTCGCTGAAAACTGACTGGCGATGCACAACTACCTTCATAATAAGTGCGGGACATTGCACATATCCATATGCCACACTCGTATTTCGAACATTCATTTCATTAAATATTTTTTGTTTTCCTTTTCCGATTAAACTTCCAATTCATAGTACCTACTTCGCTTCCCGAAACCTTAACCGTCTATGCTGTGTAATACGTTTGCATGTCCAAAACCAAACACATGTCTTCATTAATTCACGCTTAACACAGTTGAAAGTTCACAACGCGCACTCACGGCGACGTGTAACATTACATTCAATCTCCGATCCGCCAATTATCGTCTCGTCGCTGGGTTATATAGTTCACAGACCGATCACAACATTTCCTTGCGATCAACATGTCCGCGGGCAGCTGAATTTTTCTGGAGCCGGGGACCGATTCATTTACAAAGAATCCATTACTGCTATCTTCGCGCCCATTTTTACAAGGAGACGTTAAGGATCAGACATCCATTTACCGTCCAATATCCCACATCTACATCCAGCCGAGTAGAAGATCACTCCATTCTATCCTCAGTTATGACACCCTCCACCAGCATGACTCTTATTTGAACAGATTAACAACCTCCTCCACACAAAAAACCCTACTCTCCACTGAAACTTATATTTCTTGTTAAATACTGCGAACACTTAAC